>JAWZYT010003705.1:15000-61425 GCA_034508575.1 Petrolisthes manimaculis | reverse complement strand
GTATCCATATATATATCTATTACATATCCATGGATAAAAAAAAACTTTACCCCATATGACTTAACCTAACTTTAACTATTATTATTATCTTAGTAAAGTGAAATATATCCTCAAGTCGAATATACATGGAAATATTCCACCCAGAACTTTTTTATTATTATTATTATTCTCTTAATTAAGTGAAATATATCCTCAAGTCGAATATACATGGGCAATATTCCACCCAGAACTTATTATTATTCTCTTATAGTAAAGTTAAATATTATCCTCAAATGGAGTATATATGGGCAATATTCCACCCAGAACTTATTATTATTCTCTTATAGTAAAGTGAAATATTATCGTGAAGTGAGCTTGGGCAATATTCCACCCAGGCCTGGACCACTTACACTCTCAGCCACCTCGTACATAAACACGATTGAATTACCAAGCGCAGAACCAAAAAAAAAAAAAAAAAAAAAAAAAAGTGGTAAACGTTTTTATGTTTTGGTTGGAGAAAAAATGTTTACTAATTTGTTATGGGGCTTCTGTCTGTGTGTTGTGGGTGTTAACAGAAATGTGAAAGAAGCCTTTTGGAGATTATGTCACGAGTAATGCATGTAGAGGTTTGACTGAAGCTGATTTACATATGCTAACGACTATGTTATTTACTATGTCAGTGTCAGTCAGTAAACATATGCAGTATAAATGGAATAGTTAACATATATAATTATCAACTGGTTAATAATGTTTTTTGGGTGAAAAATTTGAAATTATTATTATCTCTGGTGGGTTATTTTGAGACAGAAGTGAATTATGTCTTTTAAAAGGTTCTGTGAGATGAGGGATTGTCTTCATTTACGAAAGCAAACAAACAATAAAGCTAAATATATATATATTTTTTTTCTTTTTTCACTTTTTTTTTCAGTGTATAAACAGACCCACTCTCTCATGAATATTTTCTATCTTATGAAATGAATGCGGCAGAAAATGTAATTCATGTTCATTTGCTTCACGACCCATCAGTGTTAATCTTATTTCCCTGCAGCTCCACCCAAGCTCACCAACACACACACACACACACACACACACACACACACACACACACACACACACACACACACACACACACACATACACTTGCAGTTCACATACACACACTCTATCACACCTGCAGTACACACACACACACACACACACACACACACACACACACACAGTAACTCTCTCTAGTTTTATATGACTTTTCTTTTAATAATAACACCATCCTGTATACACTAGGTATTTTGATATGTTCCTCTTATATATTTATTTATATTTACTTTGCCCTTCAGGTGTATGTGAGAAATACAGTTTGCCAAGTATGTATACAATCTACCTCAAGAATTCATACACAGGGCATTGTATAAAAGGGGGGGTCTTTATTTTGCACACACTGTATAAAATGGGGGTCTTTATTTTGGACATACTGTAGGCATCGGTCTTCTGATTTAAGGACCCTGTGATGTAGTCAGAAAATTGGAGGTTAGTGAGTCCTTCAAATATTACCACGAAACACCAATTATATGGAAGGAGCTTGTTTCATGGCATAGTCAAGAGGAATCAGAAGCCTCCAATTTTCATACACGAACACAGGGTCCCTTAATGATTCAAGTATTTAGGGTATGGTCTAATTTTGATTCATTGGAGAGTCTTGATTCCTCCTCCAAATTATACCCAGAAAACAGGACCAGATTAACAAAAATAATGGTGGTCTGTTGTTGCTTGGAATAGTTTGGAGGAATCAATTACTCCATATTTATCAACAAAGAACAGTTACTTCCCCCTTTAACCAAACAACATTACCAAGAAAAGTGGTTTTATTTTATTTTTAGTGTTAGAAAATTAGTGTTTAAAATTTTCTAGTTAGTTGCTGCAAATTTTTATGTCACATGAGTGGTGTATACGAATTTCTGAGGCCGACTGTACAATGGCGGACACATAAACCGATACACATGGAGTATAGAATGGATTTACTATACATGTTACTACAAGTCGTCACATCCTACACCATATTTTTCTCCATTGAGGTACCCGTTCCAAGTGTGTCAGTTTCATGTATTCGCAACTGTACACTGTGTGCTCTTGTGGGGTGATGTGAATTAAGGAAGTGAGTGTTGAGATAATGACATTACTTTTTATTTACTTTTTTTTTTTTTTTTTAGGAGTGGCATAATTGCGCCATCATAAAAATTTAAAAGCCCGATTAAGTGGGCAGTCAGTCACAATAATCATCCGTTTAGTTTCAAGGATCGACCCTCTCGCCGGATGAGTTTTATAATTAATGAAGTTGCAAAATGTATTCATACACGGCACGCCATCATTATTGGTCATTAAGCGTACTTTCAACCAACGTGTCGCCCCCCTTACCACCACCCCTTACCCCCCCCCCCTTTCATCCCATCCCAAAAACCTGCCTCCCTCATCCCCACCCCTCCCCCCCCTTACCTCCACCCCACTTCTCCCCTTCTCCCCTCCACCACCCACCCCAAATACCTGTACCTCCCTCACCCCAATTCTCCCCTTCCCTCTCCTCTCTCCCCTTCCTCTCTCCTCTCCCCTTCCCTCTCTCCTCTCCCCTTCCCTCTCTCCTCTCCCCTTCCCTCTCTCCTCTCCCCCTTTCCCCCCCTCCACCACCAACCCAAACACCTGCCCACATTTTTGCTCCCCCTTCATATCTCCCCCCTCATCCCCCCCACTCTTGACATCCCCCTCATTTCTACCTCCGCCATTTCCCTTCCACCTCCCCCTTCCCCCACATCTGCCCCCCACCCAGCACCCTCCACATCTCCACCCAGTCCCTTACACCCATATTCCACCCAACCCAACCACTCCCTACGTACACACTCTCTGCCCCACCCACACCCACACCATCCAACCCAACCATTCCCTACCACACCCACACCAGCTTCATCCAACCCAACCACACCTACTTCACCCACACCCATCCCTTCTCTACACATTATTTTCATTAATTTCATTAATTTCAGGATAAAATTATATCGAGTTGTCCATCAGCGTGACTCGAGGGTTTCAAAATACTTCACAGGATAACCAGAAGAGTGGGTGCGTGGGTATGTGTGTACAGTCGTGGACAATAATATCGCGCCTCTCTTGACTGTGAGAAGAGGGGCGCGATATTATTGTCCACGATAGTACAGTCGGTCTCAGGAATTCGTATACACCACTGTCACATCAAGGGTTCGTAAAAAAACAAACAAAAAAAACGAATAACTAGAAAATTTAGGTCTTTAATTTCCTCACACCAAACATTTCTATTATTTTTTTTCTTAGTGATACTTGTTAAATCAGTCAGCAGAATAATACCCACCTTTTAACCAATGGTATGTGTTTTAATTCCTGAGGCCGAATGTACAGCCACAATCATATATCCACCGACACTTTCCTTCCATCGTAGTAAATATCTTGGTAATAAAGAACAACACGTGTATGGTTTTGCATCACCTCATAATAATAATTGAGGGGGTGGAGTTGACATAAGGTGCTGTTGTATGATTATATTTTGATATGATACTGATTTATTTGCACGATGGAAGGAAAGTGTCGGTGATTATTTGATTGTGGCTGTACAGGGGAAGAAAATATCCTACATAAGAACGAGGGTAGGATGAAAATAATAGGATAGATATAGGAAAGGGTAGGATAAGTACATAAATAAATAAATAGAAAGGATAAGTAAAAGACATAGGGTAGGATAATGACAACAAATATAAATAGGCTAAATTTGATATAATACAGAGGGTAGAGACGTAGAGGAAACAGGAGAAAATGGAAGATAAAGGTGAAGGAAAGCATAGGAAAGTGGATAAAATATAAAAACAGAAGGTAGAGACATAAAGAAAACATAAAAACAGAAGGTAGAGACGTAAAGAAAACATAAGAAAAAGAGAGACGGAGTTACAAAGGACAAATGAACCTACACAAACACGTAAGAATTATATAGGACTGAGGGAAAGATATATACATGAATAAATAGGATACATATAGGACAGGATGGAGAAGTAAGATGGATAGAAGAGTGGTAGGAGGAGGGAGAGGAAGGAGTGTGGGAGATAGAGGAGTGTGGGAGGATGAGGAGTGTGGGAGATAAAGGAGTGTGGGAGATAAAGGAGTGTGGGAGGAGGAGTGTGGGAGATGAAGGAGTGTGGGAGATGAAGGAGTGTGGGAGATGGAGGAGTGTGGGAGATGGAGTGTGGGAGGAGAGGAGTGTGGGAGATGGAGGAGTGTGGGAGGGAAATTCACAGAGACACAAGACATTAAATGAATAAGTATGTGTGTGTGTACATGTATGTGTATGTGTTTGTTTATGTGTGTGTATAGATATATATTAATGTGTGTGTACGTGTGTATATATATATATATATATATATATATATATATATATATATATATATATATATATATATATATATATATATATATATATATATATATATATATATATATATATTTGTGTATATATGCGTACATGTGTGTGTGTATGTATATATATATGTTTGTGTATATATGTGTACATGTGTGTGTGTATGTACAGCTGTCACACCGGTAATGGTAGTGACTATTATACAACAGACCAAAGTTGTGAGCATCAGTAATGACGTCCGAATGATAATTGTGTTGGAGGTGACGTTAGGCTCTGATGAGAATGTCCATAATCTGTATGATGCTGCCACTGATGAACATAATGATCCCAATTATAAAGATAGAAATAATAAGGAATGGAATATAATGATGGGAAAATACTAGGAATTATAAAGATAGCAATTATAATGATCTGAAAATACTAGGAATTATAAAGATAGAAATAATAATGAGGGGAATATAATGATAGGAAAATACTAGGAATTATAAAGATAGAAATAATAATGATCGGAAAATAGAAGGAATTATAAAGATAGAAATAATAATGAGGAGAATATAATATGATGGTTTTTGAGATGATCTGAAAATACTAGGAATTATAAATATAGAAATAATAATGAGTGGAATATGATGATTTTTTAGGTGGCAATTGATGAACATGAAAATACTAAGAATTATAAAGATAGTAATAATAATAGTGATGGGAATATGATGATCTGAAAATACTAGGAATTATAAAGATAGCAAGCAATAATAGTGACAGGTATATGATGGTTTTTAAGGGGGTAATTCTTTTTTATTACATTGGAGTGTCTTGATTCCTCCAAAGTATGCCAGGAAACAGGACTAGAAGAGCAAAAATAATGGTGTTCTGTTGCTTGGAATAGTTTGAAGAATTCAGTTGCTCCAGATTTACCAACACAAAACAAACATCCCTCCTTAATATATTTCAATAGGTAAAGTGATGATAATAGTAATGTTATATAGACTAATTAAAATCTCTCGAATTCCATGAGTAATAATAAGAATACATAACTATGCGAGTGATGTAATTAATTTGATATTGTAATATATTTTAATGTAGGTTTTTACGAGTCTAGCAATAACCTTATGCAGATTTTTTTAACACATTATTTCCATTGATCATTATACAAAAACACAGAAAAATATCATAAGAACAGATTATTAAAAAAAAAAAAAATCTCATTTTTTAACATAATGACATATACATATAAATAACATATAAATAACATGATAAATAACATAATAAATATAGTGTAGATATAAATAAGCTATGAATGGTACACCCTAAAATATGTAAATAGCTTCAAATAATGATAATCAAACAGTTGAACAATATATCTAGAAGGAATGGGAACTTTAAGGGGGTGCGGGAATAGGGGGCAGGCTTCGGGGTGACTGGGGGGTTGCAAGAATAGGGGGACAGGCTTTCTACCCACCCCAAGCCTGTTCCCCAATTCCCGCACCCCCTTAAGGAAACTGGCCTTATTTTGGCGAATTGGAAGGCTGCTGATTCCTCCTAAAAATACCGAAAATTAGACGTCTTTATTTGGCCAAGGTATAAGTTTGGGAATGGAAGTGAGAAAGTGATAGAGATGGAGGTGTGTTTGGATAGGTTAGTTACTTGATTGTGTGTGTGTGTAGTGGTGGTGGGTTGGGGATGATGATATTTGGTGTGGTAAAGGGTATAAATATGGGGATGGATGGGGTGTGTATGAAAGGGTTGGTTACTTGAGTGTGTGTGTGTGTAGTGTGTAGTGGTGGTGGTGGGTTGGGGATGATGATATTTGATGTGGCCAAGGTATATAAGTAGAGGAATGGAAGTGAGAAAGTGATAGAGATGGAGGTGGGTATGGATAGGTTGCTTGAGTGTGGAAGTGTAAATTTGTGATGGGTATGTTTTGGTGTTGTTGTGGAGCTGTTCAGATATTTTGTGTATAATTGGTGAGAGCTCTGTTTCATGGGATAGTTTGGAGTACTGTACATAATCAGAAACACTTCCATGAAATTCACCAAGAACAGAATCTCTCCTTAAGAGGGTAGTACACTGTTGGTAAATCTGGAGCAGTTGATTCCTCCAAACTATTCCAAGCAACAGACCACCATTATATTTGTTAATCTGGTCCTGTTTCCTGACATACTTTGGAGGAATCAAGGCACTCCAATGTAACAAAAGTATACTCTCTCCTTAAGTGTTATGATGGTTTATATATATCAAAACATTTCGCCTATTAATAACAAGAACAATAAAATTCACGGAAGCATTGTTAAATTTTTGTCTTCGCTATTCCAACGTAGGCGGTAGTGGCTGACAAATTCTGAATATTTCATTAATTTCCTCGACTTAAGAACAGCGACAGTAAAGCGACAATCAAATATCCACCGACACTTTCCTTCCATCGTGGTAAATATCTTGGTAATAAAGAACAACACGTGTATTATTTTGCAGCACCTCATCATAATAATTGAGGGTAGTTAAGTTGACGTAAGGTGTTGTTGTAGGATATTATTTTGATATGATACTGATTTATCTGCACGATGGAAGGAAAGTTTATAAAGGATTTTTCCTAAAGATTATGTGTGTTCATTTATATTCTCGTGTCTGTACCATTTGTAGATTCTCTGATGAATACCAATGCATGTTAGTAAGGCCTCTCTCTCTCTCTCCTCTTAATTTCCGTCATACCAAACATTTTGCTACGGAGATGCATTTTCCTCATATAACTATATTTTTTACAGCGTCGGTGATAGCACACTCATATATATGTATATATATATATATATATATATATATATATATATATATATATATATATATATATGGTTTCATTATTTGTTATGCGTGCTAAAATTTACACGAACTTAATTTGTCTGTAATAAGTACCAATAATTACATGTATTTAATTGTCTACATGTAATAAGGACCAATATTTACACGTATTTAATTGTCTGTAATAAATATCAAAATTACACGTACTTATTTTCTGTATTAAGTAGCAAAAATACGTGCCAAAAATTACACGTACTTTTGTCTGTAATATATTTGTCTGAAATAAATACCAGAAATTACACGTATTTAATTTATATGTAATAGGTTCGTTAGGCGACTATGGTTCTGTATCGTGTCTTAGAGTTCTTGGGAGTCATCGTATCGTTACCAAGCCATCGTAAACACCATGAATATTCTTCTTGCCATATGAGCCTTAGTGTATACAATTCGTCAATGTATTGAGGGTATAATTCACTTTTATTATAATTATTGGAGTGCCTTGATTCCTCCACAGTATGCCACGAAACAGACCCAGGTTAACAAATATAATAATGGTGTTTTGTTGCTTGGAATAGTTTGGAGGATTCAGTTGCTCCAGATTTACCAGAGTTCCGTGATAACCAAAGTGAGTTTTTATATTATAGTAACCAAGTGTAATTTTTTGGGAGATTATGGCGTCTGGCAATAGATAGATAGATAGACAGATAGACAGATAGATAGATAGATAGATAGACGGCTAGATAAATAGAAAAATAGATAGATAGATAGATGGATAGATAGGTAGATGGATATATAGATAGATGGATAGGTAGGTAGATAGATAGATAGATAGATGGATAGATAGATAGATAGATAGATAGATAGATGGATAGATAGATAGATAGATAGATAGATAGATAGATAGATAGACGGATAAATATATAGAAAAATAGAAAGATAGATAGATAGATAGATAGATAAGTAGATAGATAGATAGATAGATAGATAGATAAGTAGATAGATAGATAGATAGTAACCGATACATATGCAGGTAATAATATGGTATAGTGTGATGGCAGGCAGGGAGAGGAGAGGAGTCAACCCACAAGATATTAGATAAAAACTCTAGTAACCTGTAAAATAAAAACATCAGTATTCTATGACACGACAACCAAACGTTATATTTTTTCGAGATATTGAAATACGCGGATATCGCTGACGGATTTCAGATGTGGTTTTGACTTTGTTCAGATATATGTGCACCGACATTAATCCTTGAGATTTATCTTGCTTGTCGCGTTGTGGAGTGTTTGCTTAAAGGATCAGGTCAGGTCAGGGCCGGAGGGGGTGGGGGGTGCGGGGGGTGCTGGGGTGGGGGGGGAGCGTTGCAAATATCCTACAATCTAATAAATAGTTTCAAGTAGGCTTTGCTTCCCCGTGCAGCTGATACAGTAAAACAAAAACAAAACAAAAGTGATATCCATTCATATTTATATATACTGTATATATTTTTTTTTATACATACATATTTTTCGAATGTTAGATACACGGGGCTGTAAATATAAAACTGTCAGCTAAGATAGTCCGTCATGGTTTATCGGGGGTCAGTTTAAGTCACACACAGTACAAGATAAACAAGAAAGAATATCCAGGTTGTGAAAAGTGTAAAAGCGTGAATGTGTGTGTTTGGGTGAAGGGTGCCCCGAGTCTATTGTGGCTGAGACTGATCTGGCGGCGGTAGTGGTGGTCGTGGCAAGGTGGATGGGTTGGTGGGTTGGTTGGTTGGATGGTTGGATGATTGGTGGGTTGGTTGGTTAGTTGGTTAGTTGGTTGGTTGGTTGATGGGTTGGTGGGTGAGTGGGTTGGTTGGTTGGATGATTGGTGGGTTGGTTAGTTGGTTGGTTGGTGGGTTGATTGGTTGGCTGGATGGAGTCGTTCCCTCTCCTGACTCTTCCTAGGGTGTTGGGGGAATGATAGAGAAGGGAGTATATACGTATGGATGGGTTGGTTACTTGACTGTGTGTATGGGAGGATGATATTTGGTGTGGCAAAGGTATAAGTATGGGAATGGAAGTGAGAAAGTTATATATATGGATGTGTGTATGGATAGGTTGCTTGACTGTGGAAGTGAATAAATGTGTGATGGGTTTGTTATGGTGTTATGGAGCTGTTCAGATATTTTGTGTATAATTGGTGAGATATTATATAATAGAATTGTAATATGGGGACATTCTTTCGCTGTGCAGGAGTTTTCAAAGACGAGTAGCACCGCCTGGCGTTATCCCAAGTAAAATACTGTAAATACATGAGTTAGTTTAGGGATTAAAGGGATAATATACTTTTGGTTCATTCGAGCACCATGATTCATCCAAATTATGCCAAGAAACAACAAGACTAGATTAAGAAAATTATGATGACCTTTTGCTTGAACTAATTTATAAGAATCAGTTGCTATAGAGATTGACCAAAACTGTACAATCACGAGCACTGATAAATATACAGTTTTGGTTGAAGCTTTGATCAGTCCAATTCACCAATGAAGTATTTCCAATGGAGATCTTATTGTGTATTAATTTACTGTCTCTGGGTATTCGAAGCACACCTGGATATTTATTAGTGCTCGTGACTGTACTTCCTCCTTTAATGTGTGTGTGTGTGTGTGTGTGTGTGTGTGTGTGTGTGTGTGTGTGTGTGTGTGTGTGTGTGTGTGTGTGTGTGTGTGTGTGTGTTGTGGTTATTATATGAATAGATGCTGGTTACTGTCATGAAAAAAATATTTGTACTTGTAACTTGATTAAATACTCAGGGAAATGATGTTCAAATAAGTATGGGAAGTTTATTTTAATGGAAATCGAGTACCAAGAACTTAGAATTATATATCCCAAATACAGGCCTAAAACATGCTGAAAATCGATGTGATACAGGATGTTTTTCAGGATTGTAATAAGAGAATGTTTATAGGTGAAGGAGAGAGAAAGGCTTTGGATGTTTTGTTATGGTTGTTGTGTGTGTATGTGTGTTGTGGTTATTATATGAATAGATGAATGGTTATGAATGGTTATTATATGAATAGATGCTGTTTATTGTTTACTTGTAATAGATGATTGATTGATTTGATATTAGGCACCGCAACAGCGAGGTCATATAATGCCAGAAAAAGGTGATAGAGACGTGAGACAGCAAGAAGGAAGAAAATAGAAAAAAAAGAGACACTTGATTGTAAAAAAGGATGTTTAGAGGATTATAATATAGGATGTTTACAGGTGAAGGAGTGAGAAAGGTTTTGTATGTTTTGTCATGTCTGTTGTGTGCATGTGTATGTTGTATGTGTGTATGTGTATTGTAATAGAAGATGTTTAGAGGATTATAATATAGGATGTTTACAGGTGAAGGAGTGAGAAAGGTTTTGTATGTTTTGTCATGTCTGTTGTGTGTGTATGTGTTGTTGTTGTTGTATTGGAGGTGCATGGGTGTGACATGTATGTGAGCAATGCTGTTGTGTTGTTTGGGGGACTGTGGTTGCATGTGCGAGTTCTGTCTGTGTGTGTTTTTTTTTTTTTTTTTTTTACATGTGTTTTGACTTGGTGTGCGATGGGTGCTCGGTGATTTTCAGGTGAGTCGTGCATCTTGTGTGTGTGTGTGACTTCTGCCCCTGATGTCTCCTATTTGGCACTAAGTAACTTGATATTGGGAGAAATTGTCCATCTTTCACTTGGGCTGTACCACCCATTCATGTCTCCAACTGTACATTATATAGAGAGCTTTGATTCCTCCACAGTATACCAAGAAACATGATCAGATTAACAAAGATAATGGTGACTGACTGTTGCTTGGAATAGTTTGGAGGAATCAGCTGCTCCATGTATATTTATCAAGCTGCGTGTAGTATACTTGGCAGAAGACAAAAAAAAAATATAGATATACTTTTTGTGATTTCGAAAAAAAAAATATAGATATACTTTTTGTGATTTCGAATGTCATATCAGATTATATTACTCAACATTATATTACTCAGAATATACTAAAATTATATTACGCAACTTTGCAATTAGTAGAGAAATATGAAAGTGGATGATGTTTGTACTTGTATAAAAATTTCGACACTACCTGCTTCAGTCTTAGCAAGTTAGTGTCTCGACTTTTTTGGAGGTAACTGTACATTGTATTCCAACCCAATGTATTTAGTATTAAGGGGGAGCGGGAGTAGGGGACAGGCTTGGGGGGTGCGGGAATAGGGGGACAAGCTTGGGGGAGGGATTAGGGTGGTGGGGGAATAGGGGACAGGCTTTTTACCCACTCCAAGCCTATCCCCCTATTCCCGCACTCCCAAGCCTGTCCCCCAACTCCCGCACCCCCCAAAGCCCTCTCAAGCCTGTCCCCTACTCCCGCACCCCCTCTCAAACCCCCCAAGGCTGTCCCCCTATTCCCGCACCCCCTTAAGCTATTTAGTTAGGAAAGAAAAATGGTGTGTAAATTAAATACCTTAAATTTTTCGTATCATGCAATTAATGTTAGTTTTAAGCAACGGGAAAATGACCATGATTAATTTTCTGTTTTGACAATATTCTTAAAACCAATTGGTATATGTAATTATTTGCCTACACACCTACACACTAAGTATAACAAACTGTGTGTATAGGTTGACATACAACTATACAAACACTAACATTCAAACTTACATACAAAGAATAGATATATGTTTTTGTTTTGTTCTAAGAAGTGATAAAAATAATTTAACAATTTATCAACCATGTCCATTATAATTACTACTCATTATAATTACAACTCATTATAATTACAACTCATTATAATTACAACTCATTATAATTACAACTCATATAATACTTTTTCCTTCAGTAACTTTTCATGACATTATTGAACTGATAAATTATAAAGAGTATATTTGTAAGTATTGTCTTGATATAATTATTTTAATTAAGGGAATAAAATTAATTGTACAGTGGAGGTCAATCTGGAGCAAATGATTTCTCCCAATTACTCCATGCAACAGAATGCCATTATTTTTTTTCATATAATTCTGTTTTCTGATATACTTTGGAGAAATCAAGGGACTCCAAAAGTAATGATACTCTTTTAAATAACACACCAATAAATTGAAGTGCATTTCGTACCTATCTGAGATGCGATAAGAATATTGGAGGAAATTTAGTCCTTCAAACATTGCCACGAAACACCATCTAGAAAGAAGGAGGTTGTTTTGTGGCATCGTCTGGAGGAATCAGTAGCCTCCAATTCAAAGTTAAGGTGGTAATTCGCTTTTGTTACATTGGAGTGCCTTAAGTCCTCCAAAGTATACTAGGAAACAGGACCATAGGGACAAAAATAATGGTGTTCTGTTGCTTGAAATAGTTTGGAAGATTCTGTTGCTCCAAATTTACCAACACCGAACTTCCTCCTTAAGACTTTTGAGGAAACCCGAATTTTTTTTTCAGTTTCTCTGTGTAAGAAAGAAGCTTCAATTATTTATAAATGGAAATTAATATAATGACTGATATTACTTTAGAAGTTTAGAGCAATATTCATATGTTTTTTGTCCAAAATATCAGCATTTTTTTTTTAGTTAGGTGTAGATACAGAAATGAATAAAATTACTGATATAAATGGTAATGAATAAAATGATTGATGGAAATGAATAAAATGATTGATATAAATGGAAATGAATGAAATGATTGATATAAATGGAAATGAATAAAATGATTGATATAAATGGAAATGAATAAAATAACTATTACTACTTCAGAGCAATGTTCAGATGTTTGTCCAGAATATCAGCATTTTTTGTTTTGTTTATATAGTTATAGATACATAAATACTTTTTTTAAAACTACAGTACTAATTTTTTTATAATATGGGTAGCAAAAAAAAAATTTATACATGTCTATGTCTACTATTATTTTTACTATATTTATTATATTTACTATATTTTTACTATATATTTACTATATTTTTACTATATTTTTACTATATTGACTATATTTTTACTATATTTACTATATTTACTAGTATTTATTTGTTATCTCCCATGCCGTGAAGAAAGGAAGGAGTGACGTATTTTTACCCTCACCTAACTTGGAAATTTTTCGTTTGGTTTTTATTAGTCTCGTGTTCTAACTTGGAAATATTTCGCTTTTTTTTTTTTTTTTTTTGGTCTCTGGAACACGAATGAGAATCTGAAAAGTGTCTCTCCCTCTCACAGGCGGGCAGCGGGAGACACTTCAAAGAGACACATCTTTCCTCCCTGTTGACACCACCCCTGCTGCCGCCCTCGTGTTCCCAGTATCAGCCACACACACGCTCTCCGTTTTGACCACAACCACTTAGAAACACACGGAGTAGTTATCGCTGCCACAGAAAAAGGTCGACCGCGGCAATATTTGAGGCAATGTTTATGTTTGAGGGAATGATAAAGGCGATGTGGGATACAGACACTTTCTTGCATCTATACCAAGGCACGTTAATTAATTACGATATAAAGTTATTTCTGTTACTTTTAAAATCGTTTGTTGTTAGTCTAGAAATACTGTTCTATGGTGGTGCCTATTGTAAGTAGGTTATCTTATATGATAATATATCTTTAGATAAGGAAAAAAAATTGTATTTTCAGAAAAAAAAATTGTTTAATACTACGAATATCGTTAATAATATTTTAATGGTTAAGGAGAGCATGTAAGAAAAACACTGAGTAAGAAAAACTGGAGAGGCAAAATCTTCAACATGGTATTTAACAGAAAATTCAAGCTTTATGAGACAGAGAGAATAAGGATCAGAAAGCTGATATACAATGTTCGTTCCACACCTAAGAACACAACACAACCAGTAGTTGGATCCAAGAGAAAAATATCATGTGGGTCACTTAGCAGGATATATCCGTGATCACTGAGACAAGGGAAGTAAAGAATGACAGCAGACGAGAAGGAGAATAATATATAAGAACTATTCCAGGCGATATGAAAAAAATAAACCCCATGAAAAGATATTGATTCTCCTCAGAAAGAAAATAAAAATGTTGGCTTCAGAGCAAGATACACCCAATATCAGAGTTAAAAGTACCGGTACATACATTGTGGGTTTCTTACCTGGGAATTTGCCGGCGTTTCCCCTGACAAGCTTAGATGTCCAACTGTGATTACCAGACAGGAAAAATACTCGTGTTTTGTCTTAGCCTGTGGTGGGGGCTGCTTGTCCCTGGCCCCTGGCGGAAATGAGTAAACAAGGGAGAGATTGTTTGGTTAGTGTCTCACCTCCCCACCTCGTCCCTCGACCCTGTTCACCCCCTACAGTCAGTCATGGAAACTTGTGCTTGGTTATCCTCGTTCCTCTCAGTAAATATAAACTGTAAAACCTGTGAGAACCCGAGGGAAAATATCAGCTCTAACCCTTGTGATCAAACCTAGACAAGCAGATGAAAATGTGTACAGTGTTTGTGCCCGAGAAGTTCATTAATAATACAAGGCAGAGAGTGTAAAGGGGAGGGAAACTTTTGTCCCTCCCTGTGCCTTCATCCTGTCTGGTGGGTTGACAGGTACCAGGAATCTTGCTCTCGTTTGGAAGCAGAGTAACTGGATACTGTACTCGTTATTGCTTCCCACTGATGCTTTTCCTTTCCCCTCCTCCCTCTCATGCAGTCGGATATAGAAATAAATAAATATATCTGTATATGTGTCTATCTAACAACATACATACATACATACATGTGTGCATTTTCGGAAATATAATATCTCGGTGCATGACGATCTGTGTAACAATATTTGAGCTTTGTGCATTGCTAAAAATAAGACTCTTGACTGACGAGGATAATATAATAAAAATTGTAATTTCCTAGATACTTAGAATTTGAGTTTTCTCGATCCGAATTGAAAACAGACTTTACTACTTCTGATTAGAATAAAATAGAGGGCCGTATTTCAAGAACATCCGTGGTGTATACGATGATGTGGTACTGTACGACGGCTCTGTTGTTTGTCTATGGAGCCATCGTATCGGTACCACACCATCGTATACACCACAAACGTTCTTGAATATGACCTCACACAACTTAATTATTGGAGTCTTCATAGTCCTCTGAATAATACAAGAAAACACATCCCTATACTTATATATTCAAGTGGTCTGTTGTCTAGTATAGTTTGGAGGAATCAGTAGTCCTCCAATTAATCCGAAGCAAATGTTCCCCTTATGGAATGTAATAGGTTGTGAGGAAAATGGAGTCTCCCTATTCCTCCAAATTTGATCTTAATTAAGGGGGGAAGTTTTGTGTTGGTAAATTTGGAGTAACTGCATCCTCCAAACAATTCCAAGCAACATAACACCATTATTTTTTGCTCTTCTGGTCCTGTTTCCTAGCATACTTTGGAGGAATCATAGCACTCCAATGTACCAAAAAAGAATTACCACCAAAAATAATATTTCCCAATTTCATACGGAGAGATTCTGTTTCGTGGCAGAGTTTGGAGGAATCAGTAGCACGCCTGATTTTTTTTTTTTTCAAGAGCAGATAATTATACTTTCCGAATTACGAAGACGAGAGAAAGAATAATTTTTAAATGCACTTTACATTTAGTGTTCAGTGTATCATGAACTGCATCTCTCTCTCTCTCTCTCTCTCTCTCTCTCTCTCTCTCTCTCTCTCTCTCTCTCTCTCTCTCTCTCTCTCTCTCCATATATTGCCACGAACCGCACACACACACACACTCTCTCTCTCACTCTCTCTCTCTCTCTCTCTCTCTCTCTCTCTCTCTCTCTCTCTCTCTCTCTCTCTCTCTCTCTCTCACACATTCATATATTCCCCAAAGTCTTTCAGAAATACTATTAACCATTACACCCATGACGCAATCTTGGTTCAGTAATCACAAGGTTTACTGTACACCATCAGATTTGGTTCTCCCATGGTGGTGGGGGTTGGTTACTTACTTTTCATTCCTGGTGTGAATTCAGTGTACATCACGCGGAACACTTAAGCTCAGAGTATAGAAAAAAAAAAAAAGATATTCACAGCTACATGGACCAACAAAATGTGTATAACTGTATAACTCTGTGTGTGTGTGTGTGTGTGTGTGTGTGGGTATACATTTTGAGCCGTGGTCCCGGGATCAGGAATCATACTATTGTGAAAGATAGAGGCGCGTCTACTTTGCCGGATAAACCATTCATTGCAATGTGTGCCGGCATTGTGTATGATAAAAATTGAATACTGGAGATCGGATTTAGAGCCTCGCACTTATATCACTGGATTTATATTTTGTGTAAACAAGCCAGGATTTGTAATTGTGTTTCGTATTTTGGGATTTAACACCGCTGCACATAATTTTCAGGGATCTAGCAATTCCGTTCTTGTCATTGTGTTTTATTACGTAAACCTTAAAAAACTCCGGTGTAGATCCGCCGTTGCCGGGCGTTCCTCTTATTCAGCGCAGGACAAATGTTGCACAGGAACACAGAGATAAATGTGAGTGAAATACGTGTAGGGGTCTGGTGTGTCTGGTACCTCACTCTGTCTCACTCTTGCATGCCACACACACACTCTTCACTCTCAGTAGGTACCTCACTCTGTCTCACTCTTACATGCCACACACACTCTTCACTCAATAGGTACCACACTCTTTCTCACTCTTACATGCCACACACACACTCTTCACTCAATAGGTACCACACTCTGTCTCACTCTTACATGCCACACACACTCTTCACTCTCAGTAGGATATGAATTTAATGAAGATATGTAAACATTAGGTTAATAAGGATATGCATGGGTGTGTTTGGTGAGGCTACCTTGAGATCAGGTGGTATATATCTATTTAAACGTGGAGGAATAATAAATGGTGAATAAAAAGAGGGGTAAACATTTTAACTTGGTTTTATTTCCCATCACACTCTAGACACTTTGTTTTTCTCCCGTATTCTATAAACTACACCACATTATAATATACTGTATATATATAGTCTCAAGTACAGCATTTCACCCTCACAGTATATCCTTACACATTGTCCATATTGCATCTCACTATTGGAAATGCTCTTTTATCATTGAGCACACTACCTTTCACTCTTCTAACACTGAGCACACTACCTTTCACTCTTCTATCACTGAGCACACTACCTTTCACTCTTTTATCATTGAGCACACTACCTTTCACTCTTCTAACACTGAGCACACTACCTTTCACTCTTCTATCACTGAGCACACTACCTTTCACTTTTCTAACACTAAACACACTACCTTTCACTATTCTAACACTTAGTACATTGCCCTTCACTCTGACTAATGCTGTTCAAGTCTTTATCGCTTCTCAATCCTTGTTAACGCCACACTTCACTTTCATTAAGGGATGTAGTCAGAAAATTGGAGATAAATGAGTCCGTCAAATATTGCTACGAAACACACACACACACCTATATGTAAGGAGCTTGTTTATTTCGTGGCATGGTCAGGAGGAATCAGAAGCCTCCATTTATTGTTTAACACGATCACAACAGGGTTCTATATATTTCTCTAGTTTTGTAATTACTGTATAAAGTGCAATTCAATTTTATCAATGCTCCTCTGCAATATAATAATGTATAATAATGATATAATAATGTATAATAATGTATAATAATGTATAATAATGAATAAAATCTATAATAATGAATAAAGTGTCTAATTCTTTCTCGTGAGTTGTTTTCCCATCTGATAATGAAAATCGTCTGGTGATAGTCAGAGTAATGGTAAGTCAGCCGTCGTTTATGGGTTAATTAAGGGGGAAGTTTCGTGTTGGTAAATCTGAAGCAACTGAATCCTACAAAGTATTCCAAGCAACAGAATACTATTATATTTTTGCTCCTCTGGTCCTGTTTCCTGGCATACTTTGGAGGAATCAAAGTACTCCAATGTAACAAAATAATATATACATATCTAAATTATACTACTATTGTTGCTATACAAATCTAAATTATCTGTATTATCCAAACATATTATAACTGTACTACGAGTGTGACTATATAAATTTGAATGATCTGTGCTACTACTACTACTACTACTACTACTACTACTATTACTACTACTACTACTACTACTACTACTACTACTACTACTACTACTACTACTACTACTACTACTACTATTACTATTACTACTACTACTACTATTACTACTACTACTACTACTACTATTACTACTACTACTACTACTACTACTATTACTACTACTATTACTACTACTACTACTACTACTACTACTACTACTACTACTATTACTACTACTACTACTACTATATAATATCGTTAGTTTCAAGAAATGTATAAATTAATGACCAAAGTTTATGTAGTGAATTATTGTTTACAGTAGATGGATATATTTGTCCAATTTTACCAAACACGGAATGTAGAAAATAAATAACTAGAATATGTAGAATAATTATAATAAATAAAATAATTAGAGAATAAATATTAATTACATCATAGAAAATAATTAGAGAATAATTACAATACAAATAATAATTACAATATAAAAAATAATTAAATCATAGAAAATAATTAGAAAATAAAGAATAATGACAAAACAAAGAATAATTACTATATACACAATAATTAACATATAAAGAATAATTACAAAATAGAAAATAATATTTATAATAGGATAATCAGAATATACAGAAAGATGAGAATATAGATAATAAGTTTTAAAGAGTATATATATTTATAATTAAAGAGATTAAATTCCCTTGCTAAACCATAGAATATATCCATCACCCGGAAGTCAGTTGATGTGATGTATGTCTCGTCTACCTTTCTGTGTGTGTGTGTGTGTGTGTGTGTGTGTGTGTGTGTTCCTCTATATGTCTGTGTGTGTGTCTGTTCCTTTATCTTCTGTGTGTGTGTGTGTTGTGTGTGTGTGTGTGTGTGTGTGTGTGTGTGTGTGTGTGTGTGTGTGTGTGTTTGTGTGTGTGTGTGTGTGTGTGTGTGTGTGGTGTGTGTGTGTGTGTATTCCTATAGGAGTAGTTAATTAACCTATGAGAAACAGGTATACATAGTCTTAAGTAAGGGACCCTGTGATGTAGTCAGAAAATTGGAGGTTAGTTAATCCTTCAAACATTGCCACGAAACACACACACACACACACACACACACACACACACACACACACACACACACACACACACACACACACACCTATATGGAAGGAGCTTGTTTCGTGGTATGGTCAGGAGGAATCAGAAGCCTCCACCAGATCTCATACACAATCACAGGGTCTTTAATTAAGGGGTTAATTCTTTTATTGGTACATTGGGGACAGGCTTTCTACCCACCCCAAGCCTGTCCTCCTACTCCCGCACCCACTTAAGGTATTTTATTCAGGTCTATATTATCTTCAACATATGCTGTTTATTATGTTTTTTTTTTATTATGGTTTTATTTTAATTATGGTTTTATTTTTATTATGGTTTTATTTTTATTATGGTTTTATTTTTATTATGGTTTTATTTTTATTATGGTTTTATTTTTATTATGATTTTATTTTTAGTATGGTTTTATTTTTATTATGGTTTTATTTTTATTATGGTTTTATTTTTATTATGGTTTTATTTTTATTATGGTTTTAGTTTTATTATGGTTTTATTGATATAGGTAATGACAGGTCAATCTCTACAAGTGTTATAATAAGATACTCGTCTACTGGGAAAATCCCCATTAGAAAATCCTCATTAAAATTACACTTATTAAATTATACCATTAAAATTACACTTATTAAATTATACCATTAAAATTACATCTATTGTATTACATAAGTAGAATTACATCGATTGCATCACACCATTAGAATTACACCATTAGAATTACACCATTAGAATTACACCATTATAATTCCGTGTATTGCATCACACCATTAGAAATACATCATTATAATTCCGTGTATTGCATCACACCATGCACAGGTTGTTGGCTCAGACAACAAAGCCAAGGGTAATGACACACTACTACTACTACTATTACTACTACTACTACTACTACTACTACTACTACTACTACTACTACTACTACTACTACTACTACTACTAACAACTACTACTATTAACAACTACTACTACTAACAACTACTACTACTACTAACAACTACTACTACTACTAACAACTACTACTACTAACAACTACTACTACTACTACTAACAACAACTACTACTACTACTACTACTGCTGCTGGTTTTATACAGGGATTGGAAAATGGTGCATAATATTTTCGATTTGGTTTAGCAGTGGGACAAGAAACCGGGAACCAGGGCTCGGCTCCCGATGTTTATCATACACTATATAGCCTGTAAAAACTCACCAACTATGAAAACATGATTAATCATCTATAGGCACAAAAAAAAGGCTGAAATTATCTGGCTCCTCGTCTACAGTTGGAAACACGACCGGGTCAGCTACACACTGTGGTCATAACAGTATCTTTACCGATGTATGTTATGATGGTGGGCTTATATTAAATGAATTTAAGGCTCAAATATTGAGAAGACAAGACACAGAAATTGGTTATATAGAATAGATTTGTTATATAAAATGAATTTAAGGCTGAACTATTGGGAAGACAAGACACATAAATTGGTTATATAGAATAGATTTGTTATATAAAATGAATTTAAGGCTGAAATATTGGGAAGACAAGACACAGAAATTGGTTATATAGAATGAATTTGGGTCTAAAATATTTGGAAGACAAGACACAAAAATTAGGTAGACTTAGTAGGAGGATTATATTTTATTTTGTTATATAGAATGCATTTGGGGCTGTATTTTTGGGAAACAACAAGACACAGAAACTTGAACTGGATTTGATGTTGTTGTTTAATAAAAATGAATATGGGTCTAAATTTTTGGGAAACAAGACATATTTTCGATAGACATAAGGACGCGAATTTGATGATGTTATTTTATAGATTGATTTTGGGTGTAAATTTTTTGGAGACGAGACACTTGAGAAACTTGATATACACTTGAGCAGGAATAATTTTTTTGTTTTTCGATATAAACTTACCATTTTTTTTTCGTCACTCGAAGTTCTATTCATGACTATAATTTCAATATTATAATTATCCGCCAAACAGTAATGGTCACCGTGTTTAAGGATCCTGTGATAGTGTATGGAAATTGGAGGCTTCTGTTTCCTCCTATCTATGCCACGAAACACGCTCCTTCCTTATAGGTGGTGTTTCTTGGCTGTAGTTGAAGGACTCGTTTACCTCCAATTTTCAGACTATATCACAGGGTCGCTGAAACTTAAGGGGGGTATATAGCTCATTATTTTGGGTGGTAAATTTGGAGCAAATTATTCCTCCAAACTATTCCAGGCAACAGGATGCCATAATTTGTCTTCATGTGCTCATACTCATACAAAACACCATCATATCAATACATACTCATACAAAACACCATCATATCAATACATACTCATACAATACACCATCATATCAATACATACTCATACAAAACACCATCATATCAATACATACTCATACAATACACCATCATATCAATACATAGCATACAAAACACCATCATACATACTCATATAAAACACCATCATATACAAACACACATACATAGCAAAGATGTGTATGAATCAATCCAACCCCAGCCTATATCAACATACATACACACATACATACATACCAGAGACATTATTTTATGCAACAACAAGATAGCTAACAAAATAATAATAATAATAATAATAATAATAATAATAATAACAATAATAACAATAATAATAATAATAACAATAATAATAATAATAATAATAATAATAATAATAATAATCACGAATCAAGTCCTTTACATTCGTTTTTTTTTCTATGCGACGACTGATACTCATAGATACGGATCCGGTTGAGTTGGGGACGCTGTCAGTTGGGCTTCCGTTAAGCTTGTTTTCCGGGCCAGAATTTCGGTCTTTCGTCCTCCCGTGTTTTTTTTTTTTTTTTTTTTTTTTTTAATGTATGTGTTAAATAAAAAAGACATTCAGAGTGAGAGATATTTTTCACTGTATATAGTATAGGGCAAGGGAGGTGAAGGTCGCGTCTGTCGTCTCTCTCTTTCTCTCTCTTTTTCTCTCTCTTTCTCTCTCTTTCTCTCTCTCTCTCTTTCTCTGCTTCCTTTAGCCCTTTCCAGCCTTAAGGGGATAGATAGTATACTTTTGGTACATTGGAGTGCCTCGATTCCTCCAAAGTATGACAGGAAACAGGACCATATTGCACAAATACTCTGTTATCCTGTTGCTTGGAATCGTTTGGAGGAATCAGTTGCTCCAGATATACCTCCTTAATTGGGGTGACCGCTTCGTGTTTAGAGGGTTATTGATTCCTCCAAGTTATCCAACAAAACAGATCTCTTACTCGTGTGCTAATCTGATTTATTTGTTTCCTGACATAATTTGAAGCATTCAGTAACCCTCCAGTTCACTAAAAAACAAACTACACATATTACTCTGGATAATGATTTATTTATGATCATTATTTATCTGACGTTCAAAAAATAAACAAAAACATATCATAAAAAACACTTCACTTTTAACCTAACCTAACCTTCCCTGACCTGACCTAACCTAACCTAATCTAACCTAACCTTCCCTAACCTGACCTAACCTGACCTAACCTATTCACAACAGATCACTTTTAATCTACCCTAACCCGACCTAACCTTACCTAACCTTCCCTAACCTGACCTAACCTATTCACAACAGATCACTTTTAATCTAACCTAGCCTTACCTAACCTTTCCTAACCTCTATACAACAGTTCACTTGTAACCATAACCTAACAGATGCAAGTGTATCTATATATTTTCAACGTCTGAATTTCTTCATTTTTAGATCAAATGTTTTGCTGACAACAGTACCCAAGTCCCTTAATTAAGACACTTCAAAAAGCAGGAAGGAGGTAAGGAATGATATTAATGTCCCTGTATTTCCAACTTATTTCCCTCCAACGAAGTGATCTGATAATTATGATAACAGATTGTGTCTATGTCCCTATACTTCCAACTCATTTCCCTCCACCGAAGTGATCTGATATGATAGAAGATTGTATTTATGTTCTTTTATATAACAAACCAATTGTTTGCCTTGTCTCTCTATGCCACTCATATCCTTGTTCACATAAATATTTGTAATTCATCATTAATCACTCCGTAGGGGGGTTTTGGCGCCCCTTCGGTCCCAGTCACTAGCCTTTAGTTCTTTAACTGTCCCTCTTTTCTTTTTATTTCCTGCTTGCTGTCTCACCTTTTTCTGGCGCTATGTGACCTCGCTGTTGCGGCGCCTAATATCAATCTTTCAATTAATTATAATTAATCAATGGCAAAATCAGTGTTCGGGACTTTGCCTCAGAAACTCAAAATTTTCTTTTCTGTGTTTCACTGACCTAGGCCTTATTAACAGCTAACCTAACCTAACTTAACCTAACCTAACCTAACCTAACCTAACCTAACCTAACCTAACCTAACCTAACCTAACCTAACCTAACCTAACCTAACCTAACCTAACCTAACCTAACCTAACCTAACCTAGCACAAACTAAACTAACCTCTTGTAATGCTTTCTCTGACAAACAATTGGACTTATTACCGAGAGGAAACTACATCACTAATAAGGAAAAAGGATACTTTGGTTAACTCATAAATTAATAATAGTCTTGGGAATTCATCACTATGGAACAACATGCAACAAAGAGGTTATTATTGCATGGTTTAGATTGCACATTCTTCCATACATTTCACATGTCAATATAACTAGATGAAATAGGGTTGATTCCACAGTTGTATTTGTTTATTAACTTCTCAACCAACCACAATTTTAAGGCTTTCTTATTTTCCAAAAGGTGAGTATCTACAATCACAAAATCTATCCAACAGTTAGATAAAGATGATCACTGCATAGTTTACTCACCAAATTCATAAAAAATAATTCACCCATAAGTGATATACACGTCTAACCTGCTTTTGTTTACGTTGCTTCCAAACCACTACCTACCACTGTGGAATCGACCCATAGTCTAATTACACAGACAATCTTCTAAGAATCTAAATTATTGACGTGAATGGAAGGCAACTCGTGCATCATATTATACCATGCATGTAACAGATTACTTTACTATACGAGTAAAGGAATTTATTATGTGCCATTCTTTAGGGACGTCATGTAATATAGTCAGAAATTTTTGGAGGGGTAAATGATTCCTTCAGATATTGCCACGAAACACACACACCTATATAGGGAAGGAGGGTGCATGTTTCGTGGCACAGTCAAGGAGAAATCAGAAGCCTTCAATTCTCCCATACACGATCACAGGGTCCTTAAGAGGAATCAAATAACCCTTCAATTTGACCACCAGAAGCGACACCTCTTTAATAGACTGTAGCGCCTCGATTCCTCCAAAGTATACCAGGAAACAGACCAAGATGAAGAATAACAATGGTATCCTGTTGCCTAGAATAGTTTGGAGGAATCATTTGATCCAGATTTACCACCTAAAACGATGTGATATATACAGTACTTCCTCAACTTCTCTCAATCTCTCTGCCTCTCTTTCACCAGTCAACCAACGATGTGATATATACAGTACCTCCTCAACTTCTCTCAATCTCTCTGCCTCTCTTTCACTAGTCAACCAACGATGTGATATATACAGTACAGTACCTCCTCATCTTCTCTCAGTCTCTCTGCCTCTCTTTCACCAGTCAATATGTATAGAGATTTCCTGGTCATAATTCTTTACCATGTGGAAGGGTTGGTTGTACGACTGACTCTTATCTTACTCGTAAATCACTTGTTATGATTTTCTATTCACTTGCGGTCTTTTATATTCTCCTGTATTTCGTTATTTCATGCGTTTGTATTCTTTCCGTACTCGTGTATATATATGCCTTGTTATTTCCTACATTATTTGATTAATTAATTCAAGTGTTCCTTACTCCTCTACAATATAATTATTATATGCCTTTTCTTTCCATATATATTATTTCATATATTATGTCATTATTTCTTACTCTTTCTTATTTAGATGCCTAATATTATTTCACGAATTGCATGAATTACTCTGAACTTGTCATTTTCCCTACATTATTATTTTCATTACTATAATTTTAATACCCATGTTATTTGACGAATTAAAGTGCTCTAAGACCTTTCCCATACTCCATCTTCTCTATTTTATCTACATTATTATTTTCATTACTATAATTTTAATACCCATGTTATTTTGACAAACTAAAGTGTTCTCCTTTCCCATACTCCATCCCCCTCCCTCCTTCCTTCCTTCCTTCCTGGCAACGTCTCCTTGACCTACAATGGTAATCTGATCTCCTGCCGACCCTCCCTCCGTACTCATCATTTCCTATTTTCAACCTGGTGCCAAATGTCAGGTGGGTTGGTTCAGTCTGGTGCTATCTTTACCCTTTTACGTTTAGTCCACCACACTTCCTATTTCCGCCTTGTATCTCCTTCCTGCTCAGTTTGGTGTGTGTACGTGTGTGAGTGTGTGACGTGCATGTGTGTAGTGTGTGTGTGTAACGTGCATGTGTGTGTGTGTAACGTGCATGTGTGTGTGTGTGTGTGTGTGTAACGTGCATGTGTGTGTGTAACGTGCATGTGTGTAGTGTGTGTGTGTGTGTGTGTAACGTGCATGTGTGTAGTGTGTGTGTATGTGTGTGTGTGTGTATGTGTATAACGTGCATGTGTGTGTGTGTGTAACGTGCATGTGTGTGTGTGTGTGTGTGTGAGTGAGGGTCGTGAGAGTATCTGTGAGTGCATGGTTCGTTCGCTATTACGTTTTTTTGAGAACGGTGGAGTGAAAATATTTTCATGTGATTACAGGCAGATAATTTTCCAATTAAAATAACATAAAAGGAGGGCAGAATTTGGTAGTGATACGATTAATTGAAATTTGAGTATCGAATGGCCAATATATAATTATATAAATTGTTCCCCAAAACAAACAAAACGAGTGAATGCCCAATAGACCCCAATGACCAAACGACTGATGAAACTAAACTGGTTGTAGACAAACTCTGATGTTGCTGCTCCAACACAGTTTTATTTACAGAGCTAATAATAGTGTTGTGTATGTATAGTATAAACATTATCCTCTCTACCTTATTATATATATATATAGTAATGTGTAGAGTTAATATTGCTATCTACATCTTATTATCTAGTAACGTGGAGAGTTAACATTATTCTCTACACGTAATATAGTAATATGTAGAGTTAGTGTAATTATTATCTCCTGGTCTTGTCAATATAAGTCTTCTAAATTCTAAATAATATAGCTTTTCTTCACTAAATTAAACAGGTAAATTATAATGTTATAACAGATAATTATATATTGGTTGTATAGAGTTTATACCTTATTGCACTTGTCTGAAAATTGGAGGCTTCTGATTCCTCCTGACTATGCCACGAAACAAGCTCCTTCCATATACTGTAGGTGTGTGTGTTTCGTGGCAATATTTGAAGGACTAATTTACCTCCAATTTTCCAACTACAACATTAATGGAGTCTTCATTTTTGGAGTAAATCATTTTTGGCTTAAAAGTAAAAATAAACAATGATGGCCGAGTAACAAATTTATAAGTAAATAATCAAGATAAATAAATACATAGATATAATTAGGTATATGTGAACTATTTGTTGTATATCATTATTAATATTTGGTTGAGATGAATATAATCAACATTACGAATAATAATAAATAATACAAAGCAAAAAATGAAAATAAATAAATAAAAATTAAAATATAATTATAATAAATAAAGATATATCCATATTAAAAGATACAGTACAGACATAGCATAACAGACAGGCTGACAGACAGGCAGACAGATATATAGACAGGCAGTGACAGAGAAATTCACACACACAGATCAATATATTAACAGAAAATAGGAACAGATTTATAACAAAACTCGCCTTGTTTAGTTATCTACTAAAACAAAAAAAGTCACCGATCAATGTATATATATTAAAATGTAAATATTCCATGAGCGCCATGCGAATAAAAGTATATGTATATATATATATATTACACAACGGAAAAAACGAAAACTATGACTAACACGTCGAATAACTATAAGATTTAAAGGCATAGCTCGTTATTTATAGGTCTATGGAATCTATTTTCACATATCGCTACTCGGTCATGTTTTGCGTATATCTATGTTCACTTTCATTTCTGGAGCTGCATGTAGAGTTCACCCTTTTTCCTGGACTGGACTGTTTTGCTCTGACGTGTGGCTCAAGGACAGTGGAGAGATCTGATACTGTTGAGTGATAGAGATGAGTAGTGTAAAGAGAAGAGTAAGTGTTAAGTATTAGAGGTGAGTAGTGTTGAGAGAAGAGCAACTATATGGATTAGCAAGTTAAGTGTTGAGTGATAGGGATGAGTAGTGTAAAGAGAAGGGTAAGTGTTAAGTATTAGAGATGAGTAGTGTAAAAAGAAGGGTAAGTGTTAAGAATTAGAGGTGAGTATAGTGTAGAGAGAAGAGCAACTATATGGATTAGCAAGTTAAGTGTTGAGTGATACATAATTTCTGACCAGAGACGAACGGCAGGCACCACACACACACACCCTGCATTCGAACTCAGTCTCTGTAGGTGTACTGGGTGGGGAAATGAACTATGAATACCAGGCGATTCGAAGATTTCTGCTCCTCACACGCTGGTCAGAAATTACGTAGAGTGGAAAGGATATGAAGTAATATTATTGTAGAAACATTTTAAGGGGGAAGTTTTGTGTTGGTAAATCTGGAGCAACTGAATCCTCCAAGAACCAGAACACCATTATATTTGCTCTTCTGGTCGTGTTTCCTAGCATACTCTGGAGGAATCAAGTCACTACAATATACCAAAACAAAAGAATTACCATGCACATTAATTGCTAGGGAGTTACAGGAACGTTTACAGCTGAGACCAAAATAATAATAGTAACTACACTACTGTATGTCCTCCTTTCATATCTATAAATTTATGTCAGTATAAATGTCCCTGTATAGCTATGGCAGTGGCTGGTGTTGTGTGTAAATATGTGTAAGTATGATTACAGTAATGAATATAGAAAAATGCTCTCACATTTACACCTTCAGAAAATTTATTGAGTTATTAAGGGACATGGAATGGCTAAAAACACAATTAATAGATCTGCCTTTATAATGGGAATTTATATGCATGTTAGACAAACCTCTGTGTGTATATAACCCTTTATATTGTATGTGCATTACAACTACAGATAGTTACCTGCTACAATGTACACTATATTTCTGACCCGTCTGACAGATAGGCTGAGTTTGGGATTGTGCTGATGCAATGGGAATGTATTGAGGTAGTCATTATTCTTTCACCCTCACCTCACCCCCAACTCCTGTCACCCTCTACACAGCACTCTCTGATCTGCCTCTCTCTCTCACACACACACACACACACTTGTACCTAACTAACTCCCTCACACACTCCTCTCCCTATCTATACCTCTTTCCCTCACCTTTACCTCTTCCTTCCTTCCTCCCCCCTCTCCCCCCCCACCCCCACCCCCACCCCACCCCTCCCTTCTCCCCCCACTGGTTCCCCTCTCTATTCCTCTCCTCCCCTAGACAAAAAACAAGTAAATTATAAAACACAAAAAAATTTCCGGCCTCAAACATTGACTATATCACTTCAACAATTCCGAGAGCACGTAAGGGAAAGGAAGGAAAGGAAAGGGAAGAGAAGGGAAGAAAGAAAAGGAAGGAAAGGAAGGGGAGGGAAGGAAGGAAAGGAAGGAAAAGGGAGGGAAGGAAAGGAAAGGAAAGGAAAGGAAGGATGTGAAGGGAAGGGAAGAAAGTGAAGGGAAGGGAAGAGAAGGGAGGGAAAGGGAAGGAAGGGAAGGAGGTAACTTTATTTATCATTTCCTTACCATTTTTACTTTTTATTTATTTTTTATTTTGGGTAACTTTTTCCTTTCTTTACCATTTTTTTCCCTAGAGTTTGTATATGTTCTTATTTTTATTTTATATTTCTTAGGTAACATTTTCTTATTTTACCTTTTTTTTCCCCAGAGTTTATATGTTCTTATTTTATTTAGATTAGAATAGTTAGATTAGAATAGGATAATATATGTTTGGTTAGGTTAGGTTAGATTAGGTTAAGATATGTTAGATTAGGTTTAGATTAGATGATATATGTTAGATTAGGTTGGGTTAGGTTAGGTTAGGTTAGGTTAGGTTAGGTCTGGATAGTGAAAAAATTATGATAAATAATAGTAAAATAATGATAAATCCTGACCACTTCATATTATTTGGACTAAGAGTTTTGGATGGTAATAAAATCAATAGAACTCTTTGTAACTCTCAAACTATTACATTGTGTTGTTCCAGGTTCAGTGATCGAAACCTTATAAGTACAATAGATTACGCTGAATCGAGTCAATGCGGGAAAAGTGACAAATTATAATATCTATATATCCCCCCACAATTTCTAAAACTCAAAACCTATCTACTTTTTTTTAATATTTACGTTCTCAGGTACTGATTCTTAAGGGGGTGCTGGAGTAGGGGACAGGCAGGCATGGGGGAGGGGGTGCGGGAATAGAGAGACAGGCTTGGGGTGGGTAGAAAGTCTGTCCCCTATTCCCGCACCCCCTCAACTCCCCCAACCCCCCAAGCCTGTCCTCCTACTCCTGCACACCCTAGGCCTGTCCCCTACTCCAGCACTCCCCCCCCCAAGCCTGTCCCCCAATTTCCGCACCCCCTTAACATATTCTAAGTCATTCTGTTATATATTTATGCTTTTATTTACATTTATTATCCGTTTATTCATAGGGGGAATAAAAATAAAACGCAGATATTTTCCTTCGGCAAAAAGTCAGCGGAATCGGAAAACAGAGAGAGAGAGAGAGAGAGAGAGAGAGAGAGAGAGAGAGAGAGAGAGAGAGAGAGAGAGAGAGAGAGACACCAGGCAAGATATCTTTTTAAGATAACAAGAGTAGATGTGCTAGGTGGAGTAGGAGACGTGAAAGGGGTTGTTGCAATTGGTTCTCTGCAATTATTGGTTCATTGGTATGTCATATGATTCCTACTTTGGTGTGATGTGTGTGAGGAGGAATGTGTTTGTACCTTTTGATACTATGAAGAATTATCCATGTAGACAACAATATCTTCTAAACTTTCAAAAAAATAAAATAAGAAAAAGAAAATCACTACAAGATCGAAAAAATATATATACAGTATGTAAACACTTGAAGGTTGTGGGAAAAAATCCATACACGGTCGAAAAAAAAATATATATATATAAACATTTAAAGGTTGTGTAAAAAGGGATAACCACAAGGTCAAAAAAAAAAATATATATATATATAAATAAATATAAAAAAACAGTTGAAGGTTGTGGGGAAAAAAATCACTACAAGGTCAAAAAATAAATATATATAAAAAAATATAAAAACACTTGAAAGTTGTGTGTGGTTCTTATCTGTATATATATATATATGGTGGGGTGTATAGTGATAAAAAAATAAATGTTGTTGTATACATGACTAAATATATACATACATAGACGAGTGAGTGGATAATTATGAACGAGGGAGTCTTTTTGTCCAGGTAAACAGAACAATTGTCAAAAGTAATCCAAATCTGTATGCTCTGGCAAATGAGATAGCAAATGGACAAGTGTGCTGGTGGGGAGTGGTGCAAATTGACAGCCAACTGAGCCCCTGGAAATAAATTGGGAGTACTGATGGTAATGATGATGGTTGAGAGGAAAGCTAAACACACTTGTACTCTCATGACAGTCACTATAAGCCTTGACAACTGTAATGACACATGATCATCAACTAACCTTGTGAATACTGTATAATATATATCAACTAACCTCAGGAATACTGTATCATATATATCAACTAGCCTCATGAATACTCTATAATATATATCAACTAACCTCATGAATACTGTATAATATATATCAACTAACCTCATGAATACTGTATAATATATATCAACTAACCTCATGAATACTGTATAATATATATCAACTAACCTCATGAATACTGTATCATATATATCAACTAACCTCATGAATACTCTATAATATATATCAACTAGCCTCATGATTATATTATTATGATCAACTATAGTCTGTTCAAAATTTGTGTTCCACTATAGCCTCTATCTATCTAGCTATTTCTATCTGTCTATCTATCGCTATTTCTATCTAGCTATTTCTATCTATCTAAGTATTATAATTAGGTTAATTATATATTTATTTTCTATATTGCACCTTAAGGGATGGTATACAATTGATGGACTGTAGCGCCTTGATTCCTCCAAAGTATGCCAGGAAACAGGACCAGATGAAGAAATGTAATGGTGGTCTGTTGTCTGGAATAATTTGAAGGCATCAATTTCTCCAGATTTACCAACACTGAACTATAGTGTCTCCATAAGAACTGATTAGATTTTTTGACCATTTATTTTCAAACGTATCATAACATAAATTATTATTATTATTATTATTATTATTATTATTATTATTATTATTATTATTATTATTATTATTATTATTATTATTATTATTATTATTAATATTATTATTATTATTATTATTATTATTATTATTATTATTATTATTATTATTATTATTATTATTATTATTATTATTATTATTATTATTATTATTATTATTATTATTATTATCATTTTTATTTGTACTTTTTTATTTATTTATTCATTCATTTTTGGTTAGCGTGCATCCCTTTCGGTCAGACTAGAATGAATTTTGTTCACCTAAAATTATAGACAGCGAGTGAGTGAGTGAGTGAGTGACTAGACTTCTGTGGGCTAAAGAAGAAAAGGTGAAAGAATGCAATGAACACACACACACACACACACACACACACACACACACACACACACACACACACACACATCTCTGAACCTGCTGGGTGGGAAAAGACGTGGGAAAAAATGAAGATCTTGTTATAAAACCTCAACATCAGGAAAGTACAGTCGTGGTCAAATGTACACCAACACTTTCCTTCCATCGTAGTAAATATCTTGGTAATAAAGAACAACACGTGTATGATTTTGCAGCACCTCATAATAATAATAATATCCACCAACACTTTCCTTCCATCGTAGTAAATATCTTGGTAATAAAGAACAACACGTGTATGATTTTGCAGCACCTCGTATTTATTATTGAAGGAGTTGAGTTGACGTAAGGTGTTGTATGATTGCCGTATATTTTAATAGGATACTGATTCATTTACACGATGGAAGGAAAGTGTCGTTGGTTATTTGATTGTCGTGGTGAAAAATAATCAATCATACATATAGCAATAACTTACGTATGATTTTGACTGCTTCTCTCTGTTCCTCAGCTGATAAACTTTCCAATAAATAGCTTAAGTACCCCAATACGAAATAGATTAACCACTTAAGTACCATATTTAATTTTACTACAAGCAGCTACGCACTAGAATTTCCAGATTTTCCAGAATTCCCAACACTGTACTCTCTCCTTAAGGGGGAAGTTTTGTTTTGGTAAATCTGGAGCAACTGAATCCTCCAAACTATTTCAAGCAATAGAACACCATTAATTTTGCTCCTCTGGTCCTGTTTCCTGGCATATTTTGGAGGAATCAAGACACTCCAATGAAGCAAAAAAGAATTACCACATTAAGGGGAGGGTATAATTCTGACATTTTTGGAGATTAGGATTCCTCCAAATTATTCCAGGCAACAGGATACCATTATTTTTCTTTATCTGGGTGTGTTTTCTGGCATACTATGGAGGAATCAAGGCACTCCAATGTACCAAATGTATACTCTTTCCTTAAGCATTACCATTGGTGTACTGGGATGGTTTGTCAGATAATTTCAAACTACAACAACAAGACGTGGATGCTTTCAATGGTTCGTGACTGTACCGACCGATAACATGCCTCAATCATCAACCTACCTACCTACCTACCTACCTACCTACCTACCTACCTACCTACCTACCAACAAACCTACCTACCTACCTACCAACAAACCTACCTACCTACCAACAAACCTACCTACCTACCTACCTACCTACCAACCAGCCAACCAACCAACCAACACCATATCCATCACATCGACTGACTGCTGAATTGTCCTGGTTTCATCTGCTCGTAACTGCACAAAATGTCCCTCTCATCAAGCCTACGTACTAACAGTCCTTATTACAGTACTTCATTAAAACAGAATTACGCCTATCGAATACAGAAGCGTCATTAAGGCAGAAAACCAACCAGTGTAATGTCGAATGATGAGGAGTCAATAAAATCATACTTATATTAGTTTTGGAATATGTATTTATTTATATACTGTATATATTTTTGTTATATACCGATAGTCTAAATGTTTACCTTCGAAATGATGTACAGTCACGAGCACTAAAAAGTATCCAGGTGTGCTTCGAATACCTAGAGACAGTAAATATATAAATGCACAGTTTTATCTCCATTAAAAATATTTCGTTGGTGAATTTGACTGTACAAATCTTCAACCAAAGCTGTAAATTTATTATTGCTTGTGAATGTACAGTAATAACGCTTGACTTTATATATCTCTATATATAGATATTATATTTTTAATTTATTTATATATACTTGTAAAAATTTAACCTTATCATCTATTGGTGTTCAATTACATAGACTTACATTACAAACAACAAACGTAATAATAATGTTGTATTGCAGTTATGTAGTTTTAAATTTCTATGTGTTGTAAACCATAAAAAACAATTGTGTGTGTATGCATTCTTGTGTCCAATAGTATGTATGCATATCTAAAGAAAATTCAAGTTATACCCAACGTGTTTATGAATAGATTAAATGAATACATGTTGAAAATTTCTCTCTACAGCCACAATCAAATATCCACCGACACTTTCCTTTCCATCGTATTAAATATCTTGGTAATAAAGAACAACACGTGTATGATTTTGCAGCACCTCATGATAATAATAATAATAATAATATCCACCGACACTTTCCTTCCAACATAGTAAATATCTTGGTAATAATTATAGAGCAGCACCTCATGATAACAATTGAGGGGGTTGAGTTAACATAAGGTGTTGTATTATTATGATAATATTTAGTCATGATAATTATTTATTTGCAAGATGGAAGGAAGATGTCAGCGGTTATTTGATTGTGGATGTACATTATTATTTTTCATTTAATTTGATGTTTCTTTACCATCAGGTGGTAATCGTGAATAAATTATACATACATTAATGTCACTTTGTTATTTATTATATGTATATCTTACGCCAGTGTCAAGTTTCTTTCAACTATGCATTCACAATATATGTAAATTCCTCTTGCAACATATATATTAATCAAATTCTCGCTCCCCTTTCTATCCACCGTATGTATTTCCACCTGTATTGCCACTAATCCACTTCCACTATTCTGTTGCTTTCGTCATCCACTTGCATGAACCGATAATTCCACACGACACATGCATGGGAAACGAGTAGGTGGTATCAGGGTACAGGTAGGTGGTATCATGGTACAGGTAGGTGGTATCAGGGTACAGGTAGGTGGTATCAGGGTACAGGTACGGGGTATTATGGTACAGGTAGGTACAGCCACAATCAAATATCCACCGACACTTTCCTTTCCATCATATTAAATATCTTTGTAATAAAGAACAACACGTGTATGATTTTGCAACACCTCATGATAATAATAATAATAATAATAATAATATCCACCAACACTTTTCTTTCCATCGTATTAAATATCTTGGTAATAAAGAACAACACGTGTATGACCTTGCAACACCTCATGATAATAATAATAATTGAGGGGGTTGAGTTGACGTTAGGTGTTGTTGTATGATTATATTTAAATACGAAACTGAATTATTAGCAAGATGGAAGGAAGGTGTCGGTGTTTATTTGATTGTGACTGTACAGTGGTATTATGGTATCGTACGTACCCTATGTATCCTCCATCGTATCCATAGTGTCGATCGACCCTCAAAACCACGTCAACATTATCTATTACCTCTTTCTTCCTCACTTGGCCACACCTATTCATTCCTCATTTAGTCACAACCACGTCAATATTATCTATAACCTCATCCTTCCTGTCTTAGCCACAACCATTTATAACATCAACATTTATCTATACCCTCTTCCTCATTAATTCATGGCCATTTACAACAACAACATTTTCTAGTACCTCTTCCACTTAGTTATAATTATCTTCTCCCGTCTTCCTCTTTCAGTCCTGCCCACACCCTTTTCTCTCGTCTTTACAGTATCCAATTGTACCCACACGTCCCCAATTTTTCTTCCCTCTACCCCCTCCACCCCTCACACACATACACACATACACACAATCTCCAGTCATTCGTACAGCTTCTCCCCTTCTCTTTTTCCCACACAGACACCATCTTCCATTTCTCTTCTCCTACACCAGTCTATTCACACATTTTCCTTTCCCACAAGCACCCCCACACACACGTTTCCCAATTAACTTCTCCTCCACACAGAATCATCCCTCATACCCACACCAGCCTCCACTCTCTTCCACATACTGTCATCAATCATACTTACATCGTCTCCCCATTCTTCCACATACTATTTTCAGTCATACTCATGCATACTATCTCATCTCTCTTACATACTATCTTCAATTATACACACATACTAACTCCCCTATCTTCCACATACTATTTCTCATCATGCCCACATTATCTCCTCTTTCTTACATACAATCTTCAATCATATCCACACACACTCTTCTCTTTCTTACGTACAATCTTCCATTATATTCACACACACCCTCTTCTCTTTCTTCCACACACAGGGTCCCTCAGAAATCCAGGGACCAATTCACCATCCCGAGGCAACCAGGAGCCGGGCCCCTTGACTCTTATGATGTTGGTGGTGGTGGTGGGATGGGGTGGCTGCCTGACGTCCCCCTCCTCCTCAGCCATGCAAGGGGCCAAGGATGGGAGAGAGTGACTGATTCCCCCCTCACTCTGTGGTGGCAGGGTGATGGGGGAGCAACAACAGCAACAGGAGGAGGGAGGGAAGAGGAAGAGCGGCGGACAGACACACAGACAGACAGACTGACGATTTGGTATGACCCGATCAAATCCTGGAACATTTTCGGTTCTCTGATTTTATTTTTTGAGGTAAGTTTGTATGTGTTTTTTTTTTTCCTTTTTTTTCAGCGATCTGGTTTGTCTCTATGCCTTTGGTTTTTATATATATTTTTTGTGTCTGGTTTATATGTGTGTATATGTGTACTGTTTTTTTTTTTTATCATATTGTGTTGGTGTTGGTGAAGGGGTGTATAGGATAAGTGTAAGGGAAGGCATACTATATAGGGTTGGATGAAAGTCTTGCCCTGACCCCCTTGCCTACTCGGTCCCTGTGGGGAATACTGCAGTTGGACGTGCATAGAAACACTGGCCGCTTTGGAGGGTTAATTGCCTGCAGACAGAAAGCTTTTGAATATTAGAGAAGACCTGTGAGCGGCCAAGGGTAATCATGCAAGATAGATGGAGTGTTGTGCAAGTGACTTTAAAAAAATGGCCCATGCCTGTATACTTTTTTCCACATATTGGCTGGCTGGAGATTTTGGTCGGGTCACTTATTGGCTTTATGGAAAAAAAAACATGCTTTGGTTTCATTTTTTATCATTTATTGGCTTTTAGAAAAAAAAACATGCTTTGGTTTCATTTATTATCATTTATTGGCTTTATGGAAAAAAAAACATACTTTGGTTTCATTTTTTATCATTTATTGGCTTTATGGAAGAAAAAAAAACATGCTTTGGTTTCCTTTTTCATCATTTATTGGCTTTATGGAAAAAAAAAGCCTTGGTTTCATTTTTTATCATGGTCGGGTCATTTATTGACTTTATGAAAAAAAAAAAAACATGATTTGGTTTCATTTTTCATCATATCATTTATTTCCTTCACACAACATCTAATCTAGTAGAGAGTACACTGTTGCTTATTGAATCTGTATATACAAAACTGCTTGACTTTATAGAGATCCAAAGATTCGACTCTTGTTAGTAATGTCGACCCCTCAGTGTTTGATAGAGTTGGTAAGGAATGTATTGTGTGTTTGTTGATAGTGAGGTGAAATCCATCATCGTGTCAACTGGCCAGATCGTAAATAATATAAAGTTACCACAGGACAAGAAATTAATATGTTTTCCTACGGCCTGGTTTTGTTGTTGTTGTTGTTTTTATTGTTGTTGTTGTTGTTGTTGTAGTGGCAATGTCAGGGAGAGCAGGAAGACAGACGGATACACTACATGAGCCTATATATATTAATGTACGTGATATTATAATTGTTCATTTGTATATGTAATGGGTAACATTTCATCGCAGCGGCCGTGACTGACAGATGGCAGAGTTTTGTATGTGATGGCAGAGCGGCGGGTATAGAGAACATGATAAAATGATATCGTGGGCCGTGTTGCCGACCCGTGTCCAACAGAAGCAAAATTGTGGCCGAACAATTTGGTGGGTATTGTGGTGGTGGAGGGCCTGGCCAGCATGAGAAGTGGTGGAGGAGATCAGGCTGGCTGGCTTCCTCACACACACACACACACTCACACACACACACACACACACACACACACACACACACACACACACACACATACATACACAAACACACACAAAATATGTATAGATACGAGTATATTATACAAAAGGTTCAGCATGAAAAGTGGAGGAGGTGATCAGGTTGGTTTGCTTCTCCTCTCTCTCTCTCTCTCTCTCTCTCTCTCTCTCTCTCTCACACAGAAAAAACAATATATATATACATTATGTAGGAGTGTATTCTACAAATGGTTCAGCAAGTGAAGTAGAGGAGGTGATGAGTTTAGCTTCCTTCCTCTACAGCTTCTCCATCACTTGTTTATACTTCGCTAATATTCGAGTATAGGCTGTGTTGGTTGGTCTCTGTAATATTGGTGCCTAAGATTCATTTTAAGGGGCTTTACTTTCATTCACCCGATGCATGAATTTGGAATTGTAGAGAGAGATAGAGAGAGAGAGAGAGAGAGAGAGAGAGAGAGAGAGAGAGAGAGAGATGACTACACAGGGGTCACAGCTGTCCTCAGAAAACCAGAGTCACTTTCTTCCATGGATATTCTCCTGGATGTCGAGTTAGCCACACGAATTTTTACACTGGCTATATGTAAAGAGAGGTTATTATTGTGGAAGTACTGCAATGAATGGTCCATTAAGTGACTCGGTTTCTACAAAACAAACAACCAAGTAATATTGTTGTATTACAGTTACGTAGTTTTACATTACAAAACAATAAACCTAATAATAATAATAATGATGTATTGCAGTTACGTAGTTTTACATTACAAAACAATAAATCTAATAATAATAATAATGATGTATTGCAGTTACGTAGTCTTACATTACAAAACAATAAACCTAATAATAATAATAATGATGTATTGCAGTTACACAGTCTTACATTACAAAACAATAAATCTAATAATAATAATGATGTATTACAGTTACGTAGTCTTATATTACAAAACAATAAATCTAATAATAATGTTGTATTACAGTGTCGTAGTCTTACACTTTCTATATGTTGTAAACCCTGGAAAAAGAACAAACAACGTGTGTACGAATTTCTGAGACCAATAGTAGAAAATTAAATATAAAAAAATAATATTCCATCTTACAGATCTTTTGGTGCTCTATGACTTTTTATTAAGGTAGTCATTCTTTTTTGGTACATTGGAGTGCCTTGATTCCTTCAAAGCATGCCAGGAAACAGACCCAAGTTAATAAATATAATGGTGTTCTGTTGCTTGGAATAGTTTGGAGGATTTGGTTGCTACAGATTTACCAACACAGTACTTCCCCCTTAAGACTTCAAATTAAGGTTTTAATTTATTTTTAAGAGAGTAAAAATTAATTGATTGATTGATTGATTGATTGATTGATTGATTGATTGATATTAGGAGCCGTAACAACGAGGTGAAATAACGATGGAAAAAGGTGATAGAAAGATTCGTGTTGGTAAATCTGGAGTAACTAATTCCTCCATACTATTCCAAGCAACAGGACACCATTATTTTCGTCCATCTTTCTGGTCCTGTTTCCTGGCATACTTTGGAGGAATCAGTGGCCTTCCAATTTACCAACATGAGATTCTTTGAGTATTTTGGAGTGCCTTGATTCCTCCAATGTGTAATAAATATAATGGTATCCTACTGCTTTGAATTATTTGGAGGAATCAGTTGCTCCAAATTTACCAATACTGTAATATATACGGTACCCGCTGAGGTTATCATAATACGATATCATTTTTTTCTCTATTTAGAATGAGCGAAACCTTTCATTAATTTGGTGAACCGTTTTTATATCATAAGGGATGTAACACAATGCTTATATTATATAGTTTTTATGAACAATATTATTATCACCCACTATCTTTCTCACTCTCTTCCTCACTATCTTTTCCCTCCATCTCCTTCATTCACTATCTTTCTCACTATCTTTCTCACTATCTTCCTCACTATCTTTTCCCTCCATCTCCTTCATTCACTATCTTTCTCACTATCTTCCTCACTATCTTTTCCCTCCATCTCCTTCATTCACTATCTTCCTCACTATCTTTTCCCTCCATCTCCTTCATTCACTATCTTCCTCACCATCTTTCTCACTATCTTCCTCACTTTCCTTTCTCACCATCTCCTTCATTCACTATCTTCCTCACTCTCGATAGTTAGATAGATAGATATATAAATAGAGATAGTTAAGTTAGATAGATAGAAATAGCTAGATAGAAATAGCGATAGATAAACAGATAGATACAAATAGATAGATAGATAGAAATAGATAGATATAGATAGTTAGATAGATAGATAGAAATATATAGATATATAGACAGATAGAAATAGCGATAGATAGACAGATAGAAATAGCGATAGATAGACAGATAGAAATAGCTAGATAGATAGAGGAACACAAATTTTGAACAGACTATAGTATGTCAAATAATTCGTAACTTCAACAAGAACTGGATACAAAATTTTGGATTGTGAGTGTAGAGTAGTAAATGACGAGACGAGACGTGGGTATTATAACTGTGGCTGATGATAATAATAACAACAATAACAACAACAGTGGAAAAGGTGCTATTGTTGTGTGTTATTGTTATTACAGTTGGTGTGTGTTCATACTCATTACGCTGGCAGTCGTGGTGGGAAGGCATTGGCAAAAAAAAAAAAAAAAAAAAAGAGACAAAAAAAAAAAAATAATAATAATAATATAGAATGCAGTGACAAAAAAAATGTATAATAAAGTAAAATGTAAAATTGAATGAATATGAAAATAAGAGTAATTTATCACACTCATACTAGTTCAAAATTCACATAATCAGAATAATATTACAATGAAGGACTGCCATTACGTTGATGTTAAGGATAAATATGAAAAAAAATATAGAGTGAGAATAATGCATGGGTTGATAATCACGTCATTATAATTATTAACAGAGTGCAACATTATCTTTAACACTATGCAACATTATTAAAACTGTAATATTATCATTAATAATATGCAATATTATCATTAAAACTATGCAACTATTATTTACTATGCAACATTATCATTAACAATATGCAACATTATCTTTGACACTATGCAATACTATCATTAAAACTGCAACTTTATCATTAATTATGCAACATTATTATTAAGACTATGCAATATTATCATTTAAAACTATGCAACATTATCTTTGACACTATGTAACATTATCATTAAAACTATTATCATTAACAACATGCAACATTATCATTAACACCATGCAACATTATCATTAAAACTATGCAACCTTATGAAATTTAACTCACGGAGGCAGCAAATAAATAAATGAGAGCGGAAAATTAAAGTCGTGACGAGTGTGCAAATGAAACGCTGGAGGGAAGGCAAGGCAAACTCATCATTCACTCCACCATAGAGAAAAAAACTAAACAAAACAGTGAGAATAACAATTACAGAGCGAGCGAGAGAGAGAGAAAAAAAAATATGTAAGACGTGATGGAAATAAAACTCATGAAGGTTGAACAATAAAAAAAGTAAAATAAATATAAACCAACATACATATAGAGCGATGCCTGGGGAGAATAAAAAATGCGTGAGAGTGTGGAAAAATAAAATGCGTGAGGCGTGGGGGCGGCGTTGCGTGAGGGAGTGCCACCCGCCGCTTGCCTCATTACTGTAATAAGCCTCAACCCTGCTGGACAAAATGGCCGACGAGCCTGACCACCCCTACACCAACAAGCCCCCGGTCCCCCCCCCTCCCCTCCCCCCCCCTCCCCGCGGCGGCTCCCACACAGGCCTGGGCAGAGGTAGTGGCGGGGGGGGAGGGGGAATAAGAGGCGGGAGGCGGAGGGTTCGACTGGCATTAGGGGTGGGATTTTGCCCCCCCACACACAACCCCCCCCGCCGACCGCCGCCTTGTTGCCCCCATGCCGTCACCACTACCACCCCCCGCGCCCCCTACCCCCCCACCCATCCATCCACCCAGCCCATGCACTCGGTTCTATCCTGCCCTCGTCGCTCTTCTATATACTCTTTCTCGGCCGCTACTGCTACCCACCTTCCTGCCCCCCACTTCTCCCCCCCACTTCCCCCTCCACACACACACACACACACACACACTACGTAGATACTGTACAGGTGGAGGGAGTGAGTGAGTGAGGGAGGGGGTTGTTGGGGGTTACATGGGCCTGCCTCACCTCGCCTCGACTCGGCTGGGTAGCAAGCATCTGAGGGGAAGGCTAAAATAATGAATTGTTTGTAACGTAACGAAACAACACAACAACAACAGCGTTATATAACAAAATAATGGCGTAGTAGTCTCAACACCGATGTATGTATGTATGTATGTATGTATGTATGCATTATAAGGTTGTCAAATATCATAACAACAACAACAACAACAATAACAACAACAACAAAGACAGTGACGTAGGAAGCAAGCATCATCATATCGTAGGCAAACTTCACCACTATGTCCTGTTTTATTAAGGGAGAAATTTTGTGTTGGTAATTCTGGAGCAAACTGAATCCTCCGAACTCTTCCAAGCAACAGAGCACCAATATGTTTGCTCTTCTGGTCCTGTTTCCTGGCATACTTGTGTGAGAGAGAGAAGTGTGAATAAGAATATCGTATGGATGTGAGAGAGAGAGAGAGAGAGAGAGAGAGAGAGAGAGAGAGATGGGAGTATAATTATGTAGTAGACTGAGAAATAGAAAGTTGTATAGACCGAGACAGACTTATAATGAGAAATCCATACATAGCTTTTTCTTCCATTATAATATCTAATACTGTTTGCTGTCCCTCCTCTCTCTCTCTCTCTCTCTCTCTCTCTCTCTCTCTCTCTCTCTCTCTCTCTCTCTCTCTCTCTCCTTTTGTTCTCATGCTACAGGGTCTTCCAGGACTTGGGGTCAATTCCACTGTTGTTCGATGTGGTTTGTAAGCACACAAACGAAAAAAATCTTAGCAGTTTAAATGACTTATGGGTGAATTGTATCTAATGAATTTGGTGAGTAAACTATACAGTGATGATCATTATCTAACTGTTTGAGGCATTATTGTGAAATGTGTGGGTACTTCCTTATTTAGCTAAAGGAAAATCATGAAGCCTTGAATTTGTGGTTGTTGGTTGGGAAGCTAACAAACAAACAAATACCACTGTGGAATCTACCCTTCATATTTCTTGTAATTTTGTTCTACTGTATATCCTTTCATCTATAAGTAACTTTTTTTTTCTTTCTTTTTTCCAATACTGCCGTCATAATATTTATTTATACGGTAAGTTTTTTTTTTTTTAGTTTTTTTTATGGTACTACAGTCGTCAATATTTCTTGCTGCACTATTTTGAAATTTATCTGGTGAAGCCTTTTTCAGCTTTTGCCCCGCTCTTATATCAAACTTGGCACGGATGTTAAGCTGGACTAGGCAAGGATTTCCCTCTATATACTGTTGACTCCTTTTGGCTAGTTATTCCCTTTTACTTCAACGTATTCGCTTTTTATCAATCCTCTTTGAAATAGACCTAAGACAGTTTTTATTTTTATATTCATCCGAGATAAACTAACAGAGTGACTCAGGTATCCTTGAAGTAGGGTATAAATAAACATTTGAAACATTTGAAACATTTATTAATAGCTAATTAAGTGCAGTTACATATGTTTTGATGTATATATCAATAGCCTTTTTATAAGCATTAGCTTTATAGGCAAATAAATTTATATTTATATAATGTAGATATATAGCATTAATTTTATATATAATTTCAAAGATCATTATGTTTGCTATGATATAAATAACTGTATATAATTATAGCATTCATTTTTTATATAATTTCAAAGATCATTATCAAAAGGAAGGGATAATTTTTACTTTTATGTTTGATAGGGTAAAATAAGTGTATATATAATATATAGCATTAACTTTTAACTTAGTTTTAACATAATTTCAAACATCATGATCAACAGGAAGTGGTTATAATTATTATCTTAAATTTTTGTTGCATATTATTAAGATGTCATAGAGATTTATTTTTCTTTTTCGGTGGTACACTTTCAATCGAGAGATCCTCTAGAAAATATTCATGGTTCGAAAGTTAAAATCTAATATAATAAAATGCTGTGTGAGTTGTAAGTGTATTCGGGTTTTGTGAAAATTTCTGTGATATATTTTTAATCTTTGATGGACCCTGTGATCGTGTATGAGAATTGGAGGCTTTTGATTCCTCCTGAATATGCCACGAAACACGCTCCTTCCCTAGAGGTGGTGTTTCGTGGTAATATTTGAAGGACTCATTTACCTCCAATTATCTAAATATCACAGGGGGTCTTAAACCAGAACAAGTAATTAAATTTAATTCTATCATCTGCTTGAGTATTAACCGGAATTCTTTTTTTTTTTTTAACGAAGAGTAGCAGCCATGGTTCATCCCATAAATGCACAAGCCTTTGAATAATACAAGCAACGTGTATATATATGTGTTTGATAAATAAAGGATGTTGTTGTGTGTAGGCAGGCGAGGTGCCCACATACAGGAGTAGGATAGGATAGGAGAGAGAGAGAGAGCCAGGTACACCTCACTCAACAACCTCACTATTTACTGCCCTACCTGCATGCGAAAAAAAATCCTTCACTAAACTTCCATTCACAACAAAAGCTGAAGTAGACAAACAGATGGCCGGTGGGCGCATGATGCAACAAGGACTCGTGCAAATTGAAAATGCAACGGCTGCACGTATAGACATACATACATACATACACGCCAACACTACAGCTGGAAATCTGACTAAACAAACTTGGCGCCGAAGGTTGGTAAAGAACAAATGCCAGGTAAGAGCTTCAGTCCACACCAGCAAGAGGCTAAAGCACACATAGATCTCTACCAGCCTGTGGAAACATTCGACGAAACCAAAGGAAAAAATAAATATATATGTATAACAGGAATGGGTAAAGAAATTATTTAGAAAGAGACCTACAGTAATGGTTTTGATACTTGAATGAGGGGGTCTTTTGAAATTATTTAGAACAGGACCTACAGTAATGGTTTTGATACTTGAATGAGGGGGTCTTTTGAAATTATTTAGAACAGGACCTAATAGAATAATTCGTACTTAAATGAGGGAGTTTGTCTCCGTCTCTCTCTTCTGTAAAAATAAAATGTAATAGAGAACTCATGTGTACCCAAGGTGAAATTAATAATCAAACAGGAGGGTCTGAGGGTTCTGTAAATAATGGCCACAACTCATGATGCACAGGGAATAAACAACCTATATTTCACTATCCATCGTCTGAGGTGTATAAACGTGTGTGTGTGTGTGTGTGTGTTTTCAGATAAGAATAATATTACACCCATAGATTTATTTACCTTGTGTCCTGTACTATCGTTTTATTTGCAGCAAAATTGGTCTATGTTTACTGACTGACATTGTTTAGTCTGCCTTGCTGAGTTCGATACATAAGTGCTAGAGGTAATCTTTTTAGCACCAACATTCTCTATATCACACATTTAAGGATTTTGTTGTATTTACACAGGTGGCTGAGTTATGATGCATTGTGATATACAGTGTGGAATTTTCTATATATAAGTGATACTCGTTTGTTTGTGCAGCAATGAACATATAAAAAAAACCATTATATTAATTTTTACCTCACCCTAACCAACAAAGATTTAATTTCCATTTTGTGTTCTGATGTTGAGAGTGCACTGTTTGTTATTTGCATACCACTGTGTGTTCTTGTATACAAAGCCATCATATATTTTCATCTTCATTTCCAGGAAAAAAAAAAAAATGCCCCCATCACTGATTCAAGACCAGCAGCTATTGGGACATCATCTCAAGGACCTCAACATTCGTACACACCTCGAGATCTCAAGACACTTTTCCAATCTCTTGTGTACTTTGCCATATGAACCAACCAACACTCGACTTGCTTCAGATATTATGTCATTTGGCCTTCCTACCCCCTTGGCAGTCCTCTTCCAGTTTGGGGCAACTCTTAAAGGGAAGGAAGGAACCTGTTTTGGGGGGAAGGTAGGAGGGAACTGATTCCTCCAAACTATATCCAGTAACAGTATCCCCGACTGTAATATCACAGTCTGAACCAACTCAACTCTGGACTCCACAGCTAAGACGAATTAATTAAATTTACTTGGATCTTCAGTGGTCAGAGGATATACAAACAAGTCCAAAAGTCCAACAAGTCAAACGACTCCTAGAATTTTTGGACTTTGGTGTTGATAAGGATAATGACGATGGATGATAATGATGATAATATGATGAAAAAGGACAGTGACATCTCCAGCGAAGGTCACATCATCAGCAAATTCAAGGTGTGTGTGTTTTTTTTTTTTTTTTTTTTTTTTGTTTAATTATGTATACCACTTGATATAAATTAATCTTATGGTACTTACGTATGTTTGTGTGTTATCCTGTAAATACCACCTGATATTATATTTTGTTGGATTTCCTTACATGTTACATTCATGGTTTCATCTCATTTCCTTACATAGCACATTCATATTTTTTTAAAATCTAATTTCCTTACATAGCACATTCATGTTATTTTTTTTTAATCTAATTTCCTTACAAAGCACATTCATGTTATTTTTGTTTAATCTAATTTCCTTACAAAGCACATTCATGTTATTATT
>JAWZYT010003705.1:0-7500 GCA_034508575.1 Petrolisthes manimaculis | reverse complement strand
TCCTGTCAACCACCCACTACCACACACTCACCTACCACTCACATTATAGTGGAATAAAGCTTAGTAGTAAAGCTTAGTATGAGTGTTTGTGAAGGATTTGAAAAGGAGTGGCTAGGGTCCAAAGGGGCGTCCGAATCCTTCATGTACTGCCCTCATCACCGCTACTAATGCCCCCCTATTAAATCCCATTATCCTTTAATTATTTATTGCATATTATATCATAATTATTAACTAAATATATATAGGCCTAGTTTGTGTGGTTTGATTTTCATATTAATTTAATGGGATAATTCGTTTTTGTTGCATTGGAGTGCTTCGATTCCTCCAAAGTATGCCACGAAACAGGACCAGAAGAGCAAAAATAATGGTATTCTGTTGCTTGGAATAGTTTGGAGGATTCAGTTACTCCAGATTTAACAACACAAACATTTCTCCCTTAATTACGTGGACAGACAACAGTGTTGGTAAAGCTGGGGCAACCTATTCCTCCAAACTATTCCAAGTAACAGGCAGGTCACCATTATTTTCGTTCGTCTGGTCCTGTTTCCTGGCATATTTTGGAGGACTCAAGGCAATCTAATGCACCAAAAGCATAATATTACCCCCTAAAATACAGAAGAACCAAAACGCTACTGTATAACGAATGATTCATATTGATAAAATTATGTGAATATTAAAACGTGAATGCAAATGTAGCTTCACAGATTTTGGTTGGGTTAGATTAAGTTAGGTTAGGTTTAGGTAGGTTACATTTGGTTAGGATAGGTTCGGCTTAGGTAGGTTAGATTTGGTTAGGTTTAGGTAGGTTAGGTTAGGTTTAGGTAGGTTAGATTAGATTAAGTTAGGTTTAGGTAGGTTAGGTTTAGGTAGGTTAGATTTGGCTTCAGTTCTATTAATCTTTTACCAATTTAACCGACTACCTACCTGCCTGCCTGCCTGCCTGCCTGCCTCTCCTACCTCACCTAAATGCCTGCCTGTCATTCTGCCTGCTTGCCTTCCTTCCTTACTGCCTCCCTACCTACCTGCCTGCCTGCCTGCCTACCCACCTACATGGCTTCCTACATACCTGCCCACCTACCTGCCCACCTACCTGCCCACCTACCTGCCCACCTATCTGCCTGCCTGCCTGCCTGCCTACCCACCTTGACAGCAGCAGGCAGGCGAGACCAACTGCCATGCTCACCCCAGTTCTCCTCTATATATATACACTCTCTCCCCTTCCCTCTTCCACATTTTTTCCCACTCCCCTCTTTCTCTCTTTCACACTATCTTTCTTAGTTATTCTTCTATTTTACTTTTTTTTTATTGTGTGTGTGTGTGAGTGTGTGTGTGTGTGGGGTGAAGCTGACTTTACTATATGGACTCTGCCCCCCACCCTCCCCTCTCTCTCTCTCTCTCTCTCTCTTTTTCTTTTTCTCTCTTTCGTCTGTTGCTGTTGTTGATGTTGTTGTTGATTCACTTAAGGGAGAAATTTTGTGTAGATAAATCTGGAGCAACTGAGCCCTCCAAACTATTCCAAGCAACAGAACACCATTATTTTTTGTCCATTTGGTCCCGTTTCCTGGCAGACATTGGAGGAATAAAAGGCACTCCAATGTAACCAAAAAAAAAGTGTATTTCTCCCTTAAACTAATATGTTACACAATGTTGTTTTTCGCCTGACCTTATTTTGATATTTATTTAGATATTTATTTAGATATTTATTTAGATATTTATTTAGTTATTAATTTAGTTATTTATTTAGATATTTATTTAGATATTTATTTAGATATTTATTTAGACATTTATTTAGACATTTTTTTAGATAATTATTTAGATATTTATTTAGTTATTTATTTAGATATTTATTTAGATATTTATTTAGACATTTATTTAGATATTTATTTAGATATTTATTTAGTTATTTATTTAGATATTTATTTAGATATTTATTTAGATATTTATTTAGATATTTATTAAGATATTTATTTAGACATTTTTTTAGATATTTATTTAGACATTTATTTAGACATTTTTTTAGATATTTATTTAGATATTTATTTAGATATTTATTTAGACATTTATTTAGATATTTATTTAGACAATTATTTAGATATTTATTTAGATATTTAATTACATATTTATTTAGATATTTATTGAGATATTAGTATCCTTTCACAAAATGGTGTGACGTGAAGCAATTATATGATTGATTTATTATTATTATTATTATTATTATTATCATTATTTTTATTTTTATTTTTGTTGTTATTTATTTTATTGTTATCTCTTTTAGCGTTTGTAATTTCTGATAAAGTGTTCTCACGTCATAAGATTTTTACCTTAGTTGTATTACATAAAGTGATATAGAAAAAAAAAAAAAAAAAAAATATATATATATATATATATATATATATATATATATATATATATATATATATATATATATATATATATATATATATATATATATATATATATATATATATATATATATATATATATATATATATATATATATACTGTATATTTATCACAAATTATTCGTATATTTTTTTCTTAAGGCCTCTGTGATCGTGTAAGATAATTGGAGACTTCTGATTCCTCCAGACTATATCACCAAACAAGATCCTTCCATATAGGTGTGTGTGTTTCGTGGCAATATTTGAAGGACTCATATATCCCCAATTTTCTGACGCCATCACACACAGGGTCCATTGTTTGCTCCAAAGTATGCCAGGAAACCGGACCACAAGAGCAAAAATAATGGTGTTTTGTTGCTTATAAATAGTTTGGAGGATTCAGTTGCTCCAGATTTACCAACACAAAACTTAAGTCGTTCTTCACTTTACCTTATCTTTCTACCAGTGAACTTTGACCCCCCCCCTCCTGACCCTGCCCCCCAGCGCCCCCCCACCCCCCACCCCCAAACCTCCCCAGGGGCATCTCGTGTATCACTTCGGATCCGGTGTGGCGTGCGTTGCCGGCGTTCGTTCGTTGGTTTGCGGTTCGTTTGTTTGTCCCTTTACGAAATGTCTGAAATAAATGTTTTAAACTTGACCTCTCTATTTTATTTTATTTTTTTATTTTATTCATATTTTTACTTTATTTTTACTTTTTTACTTTCTTTTTTTTTACCTTTTTATTTATAAAAAAAAAATATTTACTTATATTTTATGTTTTTACTTATTTATTTATTCATCTTATTCATTTTTAGCTATATATATATATATATATATATATATATATATATATATATATATATATATATATATATATATATATATGTGTGTGTGTTTTGTTTGTGTTTTTTTAAGGGAGTGGATGTCAGAGAATGAACACGTCCATTTTGCCAAGTTTGGATTTCAATTGGGTTTCCGGTTGGTGAGGCTGTTTCACTCTTTTAGTCTTGACGTTGTTAGCAAAGTCTCGTGTTTCAGCACCAAGGTCCATTCTTTGACTTATATGTTGGTGTGTGTGTGTGTGTGTTTGTGTTTTTTGTAGTTCTTTTGTCCCTTTGTCACTTATATATTTATGTTTTTTTTTTTTGTAGTAGTTCTTTGTCCCTTTGTCACTTATATGTTTGTGTGTGTGTGTGTTTGTGTTTTTTGTAATAGTTCTTTGTCCCTCGTATTTTCTCGCTTTGTCCCTATTATGTTTGTGTGTGTTTGTGTTTTTGTAGTTCTTTTGTCCCTTTTTCCCTTATATATTTATGTGTTTTTTTGTTTTTTTATATATTTGTCCCTAATATGTTTGTGTGTGTGTTTGTATTTTTGTTGTAATTTTTTATCCCTTGTATTTTGTCCCTTTATTCCTTATATGTTTGTGTGTTTGTGTTTTTGTAGTAGTTCTTTTTATTGTTATTATCATTAAATTATGAAATGTGAATTACAGAAGATTCGGTAAATTATTAATATTTTCATAATTATTGATATTTTCATAATTATTAATATTTTCATAATTATTAATATTTTCATAATTATTAATATTTTCATAATTATTAATATTTTCACAATTATTAAAATTTTCATAATTATTAATATTTTCATAATTATTAATATTTTCATAAGAATTTATTTTAAGGCTGGCAGTATATAGTGTTGGTAAATCTGGAGCAACTGATTCCTCCAAATTATTCCAAGCAACAGGACACCATTATATTTCTTCGTCTGGTCCTGTTTCCTGGCATACGTATGGAGGAATCAAGGCACTCCAATGTACCAAAAGTGTAACATCTCCATAACTTATTATTATTTTTATTATTATTATTATTATTATTATTATTATTATTATTATTATTATTATTATTATTATTATTATTATTATTATTATTATTATTATTATTATTATTATTATTATTATTGTTATTGTTATTGTTATTGTTATTGTTATTGTTATTGTTATTATTATTATTTATTTTCCCCTTCCTTCTTCTTTCTTGTAATTATCAGCATTTGTCTCGCCCAATTAAATATTCTTAAAATTGATGCACTTATGGTATATTGGAGTGCCTTGATTCCTCCAAAATAATGTCAGGAAACAGGACTAATGTATAAATATAATGGCATCCTGTTGTTTGGAGTAATTTGAAGGAATCAGTTGTCCTTCAATATTTTCACTCTATAATTATATATATATACACTTGAAAATAATCAATGTATATAAAAAAGTATAACTTATTAATATTTATTCATATCTGGAAGTATAGTGAGAGAAACAAGATATATATTATTATTATTATTATTATTTATATATTTCTAAGGGTACAGTAAACTTTTGGTACATACAGACATAGAGACAGAGAGACAGACAGGACTTTTACCGTCAACTGCACACCTCATTTCCCCTTCATCTCTCTCTCTCTCTCTCTTACTCTCTCTCTCTCTCTCTCTCTCTCTCTCTCTCTCTCTCTCTCTCTCTCTCTCTCTCTCTCTCTCTCTCTCTCTCTCTCTCTCTCTCTCTCTCTCTCTCTCTCTCTCTCTCTCTCTCTCTCTCCCTCATCTTCATTCCTCTCTCTCTCATCTTCATTCCTCTCCCTTCTTACTCATTCTCTTAATCTGGTCATTCCTTTATCTTTCTTTTCCTACGTTTGACTTGCCCTCACATTCCCTTTCGCTATATTATTCCTTTTTATTCATTGTTGCTTCACCCTCCTTTTAATGGCTATCTATAGTTCAGTATCTCTCTTATTTGGTCAATTATCTGTCTCTCTTCATCTCTCACTTTCGTAGTTATTAATTAAGTGGCTGATAATTATGTCTCTTTATCATCCATTTACGTTTATCAATCTTTTCTACATTCATTATTCCTCTCTTTTATCATCTGTTTTTCTGTTTTTTGTTTTATATTTGTTTTGTTAATTGTTTTTCTCTGCAGTTATCCTTGTGTTTCTTATTCACTCTGTTCGCTATTATATCTCTATCAATAAAAACAATATTTTATTTTCTTCTATCTCCTTATCTATCTTTCTTGCATTCTCTTCTTCCTTGTTTTCTCATTATTTATATTTTCTATGTCCTTATTTTACTTACTTGCATTCTCTCTCTTTTTCCTTGTTTCTTAGTATTTATCTATTTCTATCCATTTTTCTTGCATTTCTTTCTTTCCTTTTTCTTGTTACTCATTATCTATCTATTTTCTATCCCCTTTTCTTTCATTTCCTTCTTTCCCTTTTCTTGTTATTCATTATTTATTTATTTTCTATCTTATTTTATTACTTCCTTGCATTCTCTCGTTTTCCTTGTTACTTAGTATCTATCTATTTTCTATCTGATTTTCTTTCATTTCCTTCTTTCTTTTTCCTTGTTACTCATTATTTATCTATTTTCTATCCCATTTTCTTTCATTTCCTTCTTTCTTTTTTCTTATTATTCATTATCTATCTATTTTCTATCTTATTTTCCTTCCTTGCATTCTCTCTTCTCCCTTGTTACTTAGTATTTATCTATTTTCTATCCCCTTTTTTTGCATTTCCTTCTTTCTTTTTTCTTGTTATTCATTATTTATTATCTATTTTCTATCTCCTTATCTTTATCTGCATTTCCTTTCTACGTGTTAATCATTATTTCCCTCCCTAAGATTATTTACATATTATTTGTTGTTTCCTTATGTGATATTCACCTTTTAACCTTTCCCTTATCACAATTGCTCTCTCTCTCTCTCTCTCTCTCTCTCTCTCTCTCTCTCTCTCTCTCTCTCTCTCTCTCTCTCTCTCTCTCTCTCTCTCTCTCTCTCTCTCTCTCTCTCTCTCTCTCTTCCAATATCATGCACCCTTTCAACTTTACTCTCTCCCTCCTTCCCTCCCTCCCTCCTTTCTTTCTTTTCACCTTTTCTCTCACTTCCCACTCTCTCTCTCTCTCTCTCTCTCTCCCTCTCTTCCTTTCCCTTTACCCTCAACTTCCTCCTCGTTTTTGTTTTTATTATCTGTTCGTTTCTTTTCGTTCCCTTTTCACTTCTGTTCCATTCCATTTATTAGTACTGTTTTTCATTTATTCGCTTCAATTTCATTTTTCCTTCCTGTTTTATTATAATTATTATTATTATTATTATTATTATTATTATTATTATTATTATTATTATTATTATTATTATTATTATTATTATTATTATTATTATTATTATTATTATTATTATTATTATTATTATTAATTATTATTATTACTATTATTATTATTATTATTATCATTATTATTATTATTATTATTATTATTATTATTATTATTATTATTATTATTATTATTATTATTATTGTTATTATTATTATTATTATTATTATTATTATTATTATTATTATTATTATATATCTATTTCCTCATTTTCTCGTTTACTTAAGCTCTTTCTCTTTCTCCTTGTCCTCTGTTTGTTATCTATTTGTCTCTATCCTTCCATTTTTCTTGTTACTCTATCTCTTTTCTCCTCCTTTATTTTCTCTTATTCCTTTTCCTGTATACAGTGTCTCTTTTTCTCTCTATCCTTCTCTCCCTCATTCTTTCTCCACTTCTTTTACTCTCTTTCGTTTCACTTACTTTATTTCTATATTTACTATCATCCATCTTTTATTCCCCTATTCTCTTTCTCTCCCTCTGTTGTTTTCTACCCTCTCTCTTGTTCTCTGTTTCCCTTTTTATTCAAACTTTTCTTATCCTTCTCTTTTCACACCTTTCGTTCATATTTTTTCCATCATAACTTTCCTTTCCTTTCCTTTTCTCTCCTTTCCTCTCCTTTCCTTTCCTCTCCTTTCCTTTCCTCTCCTTTCCTTTCCTCTCCTTTCCTCTCATTTCCTTTCCTTTCCTCTCCTTTCCTCTCCTCTCCTTTCCTTTCCTTTCCTCTCCTTTCCTCTCCTCTCCTCTCCTCTCCTTTCCTTTCCTCTTCTCTCCTTTCCTTCCCTTTCATCCTCCATTTCTCCACACCTTTCCTCTCCCTCTCATTCCCTCTTTTTATCATTCTTTTATATTCTCTCCTTCCCCTCGTCTTTCTTTCTAAGTCATATTTCACATTATTATCCTGTTTTTCCTTCTTCCT
>JAWZYT010003704.1:75000-139417 GCA_034508575.1 Petrolisthes manimaculis | reverse complement strand
TTTTTTTTCATTAACGATATTATCCTATACCGGTATTTATATTTCCCGACATCGTTGTTCTCGCATCTATCTATCTATCTATCTATCTATCTATCTATCTATCTATCTATCTATCTATCTATCTATCTATCTATCTATCTATCTATCTATCTATCTATCTATCTATCTATCTATCTATCTATCTATCTATCTATCTATCTATCTATCTATCTATCTATCTATCTATCTATCTATCTATATATATATATATATATATATATATATATATATTGTATATCCTCCTCCTCCTCTTTCCCTGACCTTTGCCTGATTTTTTTAGTGGTCCTGACATACAATCCCTCTCCTACTCCAATCAGTACATTCACATCTATCAATCTCTCCTTCATTCTCCCTTCTCTTAGCACGTAATCAGACAGTTATCGTTTTCCATCCATCTACTAAGATTGTTCACTTTACTAGAAATAACCTCTTTTTATACATGTGTTGCCCACAATCTAGTCCCGTTTTTCACACACATACATTTAGCATTATTATTCTACTCTCATTTATTCCTATACACCAAAATGGCCTGTTACCCTTTATAATACTGTGTCGCCCACCTTATTAGCATTCATGTCTCTAAATACCATATCTCCCCCCTATCTCTTTCTTATCAGCAAACACTAAAAAAAAAAAAAAACACTCGTATAGATTCTCTCAGATAATAGTTCGTTCTTCTCTGTTATGATCCCTTTTTCTTCTTTGTTATGCTCCTTATACCTGGACCTTATGCTCTCACAACTATCCTACCTGCTTGTTTGTATCTTCCAACTATCTATCATTATCACCCACATCAGTCTTGTGTTTATCTCCTTCCACTCACTCACATTTTCCTACATCTCTTTATTCAGTATTTTCGCTACTGAATCTTTATTTAGCCTACTTCCTTCCATCACTCCTGATAGTGTATAATATATATTTTAGCTATTTCAGACGTTACCTCCCTCTTTCCCTTCAGCTTTGTTTCGTTCGCTAAGGACCATGGCATCATTAAGTTTCTTTCGCTCATTATATATCCTGTCATTCAACGTTGATCTTCCCCATTACACCCGAGCACATTCAAACAGGAAATTCTCAGACAGGGGAATCTTTCGACTCTCTGTGTACCGTACTGTCCCCCTTCCACCTCTGGCCTTGTAGCAATATTTTCTCAGGGAGGGAGACTGCTGAACCCTCGTCCCTGATTGGCGTTCTACAAGTATAGGTGGCTGACTACGGTAGTCGTCCATTGTCAACACCTTAGGAAAGGAAATGTGTGATGTGTTTTATGCATTAAAGAAAGAGTCTTGCGAGTGTAAAAATTTGATGAAAAAACACATTTAACAATACAGTAAATAAATACGAGTGAGGGTGAATATGAGCCTGCAGAATAGGAGATACAAAAATTACATATACATATACCGATACGCAATATATTTTGGGTACATAAATGCATTCCAGAACATGCGGTGCATGTGTGTGTGTGTGTGTGTGTGTGTGTGTGTGTGTGTGTGAGAGAGAGAGAGAGAGAGAGAGAGAGAGAAACATCCTGGTGCTTTTGTGTAAAACGCCAGGTCAGGTGAGGATTAAAGCTGATAGGAAGGGGAAGGGCTAAGAACAGCTAATAATGCCAAGGTCCTTCCCTTGTATATATATATATATATTATTTACATACACATACACACTTACACATTATTGTATGTGACGTATTGTTGTTACTGATATTATATAATACTCTCTCTCTCTCTCTCTCTCTCTCTCTCTCTCTCTCTCTCTCTCTCTCTCTCTCTCTCTCTCTCTCATACCTATACAAATGAAGGACCTCAGCATAATAACGTGTTGTTACTCTTCACCTGCCTATCAGTTTTAATTCTCACCTGACACCACCTGGCATCTCACCCACCTATTTCAGGAGACCCCTACCTCCTTCCACCTGTATACACGCACACACACACAAACACACACGCACGCAACCCCCACCCCCTCCCCTCTCACTTTCTCCCTCACATCAATTTCAACACACACACTGTATGTTTACGAAGGCATTATCTAAGGTGACACATGAAGTGGTGGCATTTTTTTACTGAATATTTCGTCTATTTTTTCTTTTCATTGTCATCTTCTGCTTGGACTATCTTTAACTTATTCTCCCAGCTCCTTCTCTCGTCTCTCCTCTCCCATTTTTCCTATATATATCATTCCTGTACTTCCCTTCCCTCTCCTCCCCTTTCATCTCTTTTACTTTTTTTTATCTTTCCACTTTCTTCTATCTTTCCATCCTCCCATTCCCTCCCATTCCTTACATCCTCTCTCCATCTCTCATCTCCCGTCTTCCATTGACCGTGACTCATGAGGTGGAAATTGACAAATAGGAAATGCCACGACTGATTAAACAGCAAAAATTACATGAATCTGAGATGAGAGTAAGGGCGACATTCATGCATCTGCTGCTGGAACTTGGTCTCTATGTACGGTACAATCGGCCTCTGGAATTATTATACACCACTGTGACATCAAGGGTTCGTAACAAATAAAAAATTGCATACATTTATTTCCTAACAGTACGGTATACTTTTCTAGTCACGTTATTTGGGTAATACTTGAATACAGATCCTTTGTCTTCCTCTCATTAACTCTTCTCCTTTCCACCCGACTCTGTCCAAACCATTATTATTATTACTATTACTACTATTATTATTATTATTACTATTATTATTATTATCATCATTATTATCATTATTATTATTATTATTATTTTTTTTTTTTTTTGCGCGCACCAAATTGCGAGCTAGAGCCTTGAAGGGGTCAAGCGAGTATTTAGTTCATAATACTACTACTAGGGTCCAGCCATGCAGCTTCCTTCACCCACGTCACAGAAGGTCCACACCGTCACCTACTCACTCGGGTTTATCCTGCCTTCACAACAGTTACTCCTCTGTCTCAGACACTCATGTCCTAATTCCTCTCATCCTCCTCCTCTTCTTCTCCTTCTTCTCTTCCTACTTCTCTTCCTCCTCCTACTTCTCTCCCTCCTCCTCCTTCTCCTCCTCCTTTCTCTTTCTCTTCCTCCTCCTCCTCCTCCTCCTCTTCCTACTCATCCTTCTTCTCCCCCTTCTCTTTCTCCTCCATCTCCCCTTCCCCTACTTCCTACTCCTCCTCTTCCTTCTCCTTCTCTTCCTTCTCCTTCTTCTCTTTCTTCTCCTACTCCTCTTTCTTCTCCTACTCCTCTTCCTCCTCAGTGACACTCCCTTCCATCAGTCATCACATTTTCATCTCTGTCCTCTCCACCTGTCTTCCTTCATTGTTATCTCTCTCTCTATATATGTATACTCTTTCCTCCTGTCTTTCTTTCATCATTCTTTCGTCTTTATCCTCTCCACCTTCTTTTCCCGTTTGTATTTCTTATTTGTTATCTCTCACCTTTCCACCTTCTATTTTATTTTCCTTCATCATCTGTTTTTCTTCAACTCTTTCCAGCACATTTTCTTCATGTTGATTTTTATACATAATTTGTATATACGGTATAATTTGAGTGCATACATGAATACAGACATATGTATATAATATAATGCATGTATGTATGTACTATATATCTGTGTACTTATTTACATGTTTATCTATACCTATCATCTGTCTATTAATCTATCTGTCTATCTATCTATGTGTCATTTATCTATCAATCTATTTACATCTCTATCTATACATCATCTATCTATCTATCTATCTCTCTATCTATCTATCTACATATCTATATCTCTATCTATCTAACTGTCAATCAATCTATAATACCATCTATAATTCTCAGTAGTTATATAAATCAATCTCTCTTTCTTTTCCTTTTCAAACACACATACTGTTTTTTACTTCAACCTGCCAGTCAGTCAGTCTGTCCGTCTCATTTCTCATTCCCTCATATTTCATTTCTCATGCATGCTGTTGAGCTTCAGTGAACTTCATATCACTTTTTAACTCAATTTTCCCTTCAATCTCACTCCCTAATATAATTGAACTTTTCTCCTTTCCTCCTCCTACTCCTCTTTCTCCCTCATTCTTTTTTTTTTTTTTTTTCTCAGTGTCTGTTTGTTCTGTTTCTCTCTTCCTTCCTCTTTCTCCTTTTTCTCTTTTTCCCTTCAATCTCACTCCCTAATATTATTGTAATTGCACTTTTCTCTCAACCTCCTCCTCTTTATATCTCATTCTATGTCTTTCTCTTAGTGTACATTCCCTTCATCTCTCTCTCTATCTCTATCTCTATCTCTATCTCTCTGTCTCTCTCTCTCTCTCTCTCTCACACACACACACACACACACACACCTTGTTCCCTCATCCGTCTCTCTACGTGCCAAGTGCGAAAACAATTAAACTTTGCAGTGTTTGTTTTTGCCTCAGAGGATAACAAGGATGTGAAGGCAGCGAGTCTTTTTTATACCCGGGAACACAAGCTATCTAAAACATTAATAAATAAATAAATAAATAAATAAATAAATAATAAATAAATAAATCTCACACCATGTTTAAAAAGGGGGATATTATACAGTCCTGGATACTAAGTTTTAAAAACATTATGGATATATACGGAAACTCGAGAAAATGGCTGACTGATGTTTTTTTTTGTTTTTTTTTCACGTTCTCATATATTATTATTATTGCTTGTAGTATATTAGAATATAGTACCTACTTATTCTTTTTTTTTTTTTTTTTTTTTTTTTTTTTTTGTGTGTGTGTGTGTGTGTATCTCTCGTTTCGCCTTTCTATTCTATTCTAGCCCCCTTCTGTTTCTAATCTTATTTTCCTTTGCCCATTTCCTTCCGTACTTGTTTTCCCCTATTTCTCTTCAGTCTGATTTTGCATTTCAGTTTCCCATCCCCAATTTTCTCCCACTTTCTCCTCCTCCTTTCTCTTCCTCCTTTCTCCTCCTCCTTTCTCCTCCTCCTTTCTCCTTTACCAATCTCCTTTTGTTATTTCCCTCATTTATTCCCCTTCATTCTGCTTCTCCTTTCACTTCCCATCCTCAGTCTCCTTCCTCCTTCTCTTTCCTTGCTTCGAGTTTGGCTTCAATACTGTAAGGTGTTTCTCTTGTATCGTTATTCACACTTTACATCCTAACTCCTTTCTTTATCAATTCATGTTACCCGTGTGTGTTGTGTATGAGAGAGAGAGAGAAAGAGAGAGAGAGAGAGAGAGAGAGAGAGAGTGAGAGAGAGAGTGAGAGTGAGAGTGAGAGAGAGAGAGAGAGAGAGAGACCAACCAACCACAGAATTAGGGTGAAGATTGAAAGACATAACGAGCACCAAGTTTTGCCTTTACCAAAGTTTGACGTTAGCCTTTCCTTCCTGTCCCATTCTTTCTTCCTTCCTTCCTCAATCTTCTTAGCCCTCTTCTGCATTCCACCTCCAGGGATAGGTAGGTAGGTAGGTTGGTAGGTAGGTAGGTTGGTAGGTAGGTAGGTAGGTAGGTAGGTAGGTAAGTAGGGGGGCTAGGAATACCTCCCCATTTCACTTCTCCAATTGTCCTTTTTATTTTTTGTGTTTTCTGTCCCACTTCTCAATCATCATTTTTCCTCGGGAGCCATATGACTTCGCTGTTGTGGCGCCTATCTATCTATCTATCTATCTATCTATCAATCAATCAATCCTCGGCGTTTCAGTGGATTTTTTTTTTCCCTCGTTCAGTTCTCATTTCTTTTTTCATCCCTTTTCTTCCTTTCCATTTCCAGCCTTCCTCTTCATCAGTCTCCATCCAATGCATTTTCTATGTTCTCTAGTCTTCTCTTTATTCCACCTTTCCACTCTCACTCAATTCTTCTTCCAAATCCTTTCTCTCCTCATTCTGGTTTTTATCATTTTTTTTTTTATTATTATTATTTTCTCTGTCTGCATTGCACCTTTCTTTTTATTCCTATGTTTCATTTTTATTCTCAACCTCTTCCACCATTCCTCTTTGATTCCTCCATGCACTTTTCATTTTCTTTATTTTGCATTCCAATTTTTTGTTTTCTCATTATTTCCGTTTCTTCTTCTCATTATTATTCCCGTTTTTTTCTTCTCATTATTCCCGTTTCTTTTTCTCATTATTCTCGTTTCTTCTTCTCACTATTATTCCTGTTTCTTCTTCTCATTATTCCCGTTTCTTCTCATTATTCCCGTTTCTTCTCATTATTCTCGTTTCTTCTTCTCACTATTATTCCCGTTTTTTTCTTCTTCCCCTTTCACTCAAATCATTTCAACCTTGGCTTTTGGATCTCATTTTCCTTTCTCGTTTTCCCAATTCCTTCTTATCATTTCTTCTTACGTTCCTCCTCCACACCTAAATCACTAATTTCCCGTCTTTCTCATTTCGACCTCCGACTTTGCCTGGCTTCTCTTCCCTTCCCTTCCCACTCTCCACCTTTCTCAATTTCATCCATTTTTGCCATCCGTACCTTTCTGTATTATCCTCTATTATCATTTTCTCCCTTCCGATCTATCTTTTTTTTTTTTAATAGACATATTATATTATGAATCTTCCTGCTGTCCTACATAAATTCCATGTTAGTTTTTCCATACTACATGATATCATTTTCTTTTCTGCCGGTTTCGTCTGGAGGAAGTGGTGGGTGGGGAGGAGCCTTCTTCTTTGCTATACTTTCCCTTAACCTTGTAGGTTAGTTAGAATAGCAAAATCAAGCAGCCTTGGAAGAACCAGTAGGTCTGTTGCTGTTTGAATGTCTTTGTATTTATTTTTTTTACTTTGTTTTTATTTTTTTGTATTCATCCTTCTTTCTTAACGCTGCTTTCCTTTTTCGTTTCATTCATTCAGTTTTCCCATATTTCACCAGACTTAATAACTGTACTGTATACCTATCCCTTCAACCCTCCTCCACCCTCCACCGCTCCCTCCCTTCTCGTTTCATTCATTCTTCTTTCACAATCCATCACCAGACCTACAGTATATACCCTAAACCCTCCTCCACTCTCACATCTCCATTCCCTTTTTATTTCATTCATTCTTATTATCCATCTTCCACCAAACCTACTGTACTGTATATTATTATCCCTTCAACCCTCCTCCACTCTCACATCTCCATTCCTTTCTCAGACTCCATCCACACACACTCTCTCACTCCCTTCCTTTTCTCAGACTCCATCCACACACTCTCTCTCACTCCCTTCCGCACGTTCTACCTAATATACAACACATCAGGCGCAGCAGCCAGTGTTGTGTTGTGTTGTGTTGTGGCGGTGCATAAATCATCACACTTTAATTGTCACGTCTCCATCCCCATCAAGGCTAAGCTACCCCATCCCATCCTTACGCCTCACTCACTCACTTACTCACTCACAGCCACAACCTCCTCCTACCTACACACTTCATCTAACAACCCACGCCTCCTCATACATATATTCACACTTCAACACTAAGTTACACCCCTCTTACTCCTTGTACACTTCCACACTTATTACATCCCTCTCACTCCTTGTACACTTCTACACTTACACCCTCTCACTCCTTGTATACGTCTACACTCACTTACACCCCTGTCACACCTCCACCCTCATTCCTACACTTTCACTTACACTTACACCTCACTCCCTTACTTACACCTTACTTTACACCTACTGTACAATTTCAATCACACAGTATACTCTCACTTTAAACTTTATTTACATCCTCACATTAAATGTTGTACTCCCACTTATATCTCAATCTCATACTGACACTAGCATTTTAATTTGTGTTCTGAAAATAGACATAATCATCTGGAACACACACACAAATACACACACACACACACACACACACACACACACACACACACGCACACGCACACAAACACACACACACACACACACACCACACACACACACAAACACACACACACACGAATAGCACTCAGACGAAAAAGAAACAAACACGGTTGTGAGATTTAAACCCGAAAGCTGCGTCTGGAAGGGTTGAGTTGGTGAAGGGAGTTTCTTTACCCCGATAAGTTTCCCTCTGTACCCTAACAACACACACCTTTGTCTAGTCATGGAAGAGAGTTATGAATTAAATATAGTAACATTATATAACGACGAAGATGATTGGTAGATGAGTTGCCAGGATATTTCGTTCATAATATAACATAATGACAGAGCAAGATCTCATTATGGTCAACTAAAGGTGAAATACATTAAGGGTGAGATAAACCTATGATCATTATAGTATTATTCCTTTCTCACGTCTACTCACTCAGCTCCCACTCATGTATACCAAACCACCACATCCCACGTCCACCCCTTCACCATTATAACTCACTACACACTATTCTACATCTCACTACACACCAGTCCAACAATACAGAAAGGGCTACAACCATACCAAACATCCCTTCAGCATTCTACATCTCTCTACAATACAATAAATACAGGAAGGACTCTCACACCACGACATGATAGCAAGCATTCAACGTTCACTCCTACTCCTGCACTTGAACTCCTCCACCTCTTAATAATTCTAGCACTATTATGCCCCTCCACTGTAATCCTCCTCCCTATATACACTTCCTCTCGATCTCCATCCACCACCGACTACCACCACAAGCTGAATCATTCCCCTTCCTCGTTGCTAACTTATTTATGAAAGCGTTTTGGTGTGTAAGTTTGTTGTCTAAATCTGTCTCAACCCGCTTACCTTCCAACCTACCTACCTGCCTGCCTGCCTGCCTGCCTGCCTGCCTGCCTGCCTGCCTGCCTGCCTGCCTAGTTCAATCTGCCTCTCCTTGCCTGCCTCCCACGTAACCTTCTTTCCTTCTCATTTTTTCTCCGTTTCTTTTCTTTCTCTTCTCTTCCTCCTCATTCTCATTTTCTTGCTCTCCTTGTTTTATATCTTTCCTTCCCACTATTTCCTTAATTTAATTGTTAATCACATTTTCTCCTTCGTTCTTATTGACATTCGTATAAAATTCCTTTTCCTGATTCACATTGTTAGGCTCTTTTCACACTTCTTCCTCCTTTATTCCTTCCCCTTTCTCACATATTCTATTTTCCTCTCCCTTCACCTCTGAATATTTCCCTTTTTCTCCTCCTCCTCCTCCTCCTCCTCCTCCTCCTCCTTTTTCTTCTTTTCTACATTTTACTTTCATGCATAATCAAACAGTCTCGAAAGGATCAGTAGGTCTGTTGCTGTTTGAATGTCCTTTGTATTCCTTTTCCTCCTCCTCCTCCTTCACCTCGTCTTCGTTACTGCTGATTTTCCTCCCCTTCAGACATATTTGCCAATCCCCTTCCTTCACTCATCAACCTTCCCTTCCCTTCTCTCCCCTTCCCTTCCTTTCCCTTCCCTCTTGCATCACCTCACTCCCCTTCCCTTTCTTCCCTTCCCTTCCCTTCCCTTCCCTCTTGCATCACCTCACTCCCCTTCCCTTTCTTCCCTTTCCTTCCCTTACCTTTCTTTCCCTTCCCTCTTGCATCACCTCTCTCCCCTTCCCTTTCCTTTCCTTCCCTTCCCTTTCCCTTGCATCACCTCTCTCCCCTTCCCTCTCAACAGTCATCCCCATTTTTTCGTGTTTAAAACGTATTTTCTTTTCTCTTTGCTGTTCCCCTCTCCTCTCTGCTTCTCCCCTTCCTTTCTAACCTATAATCATTTCTTCTCTATTTATTTTTCTTTTGCTTTTCCTTCCTTCCTTCCTTTCCTTCACTTCCTTCCGTACCACTTCCTCCTCCCTTTCATTCCTTCCTTTCCTTGTCTTTACATCTATCCTTTTCTTTTCCTTCATTCGTTCTTATCTATTTTTCCTCCTTTCTCTATCTTTATGCCTCTTCTCCTGCCTTTCATTCATTCTTCTTTCCTATTTCTCATCCTTTCTCTATCTTTATGCATCTTCTCCTGCCCTGCCTTTCCTTTCCTTTCCTTTCCTTCCATCCTTTCCCCCACACAACCCATCCTTTCTCTATCTTTATGCATCTTCTCCTACCCTGCCTTTCCTTTCCTTTCCTTTCCTTCCATCCTTTCCCCCACACAAACCATGAAGCATCTTTCAACTCCTAACTTTTCCGTTTTCCTTTGATACCGTGAAGAAGTTTGTGGTGGTTTGTTTGTGTTTATGTGTGTGGTGTGTACTGAATGTTTATGTGACCTGAGTGTGTGTATGTGTGTGTTTCTCTGCATTTAAATTTATGATGTGCGCATGCATGGTGTGCCTATGTATATATATTTATGTGTGTGTGTATGTGTGTGCATCGATGCTTATATGTTAATCAATATGTGTGCATGCAGTCACGTGCTTTAATATCAGTAATAATATGTGGAACCTTAATGAATAATTAAATTGACTCAGGAATGAAATGAAAAAACAAAACAAATGCAGCAAGATAAATATTTTGTCTCTATTATCCATTTACACAGGCTGCGGTAACACTCGTATTTATAACATAATAATAATAATATTCTCTGTATCGTATAATAGTGTGTAATGCCTCACATTCTTTCTTTTGCTTGTGAACCCAAATCTCTCCTTTGTTTATTTCAGTTCCACGTATTTTAGCATCATTTTAACATACGGTAATTTAAACTGAGGGATGGGACGTAGTGTAAAGAGATGCAGTCATTCGTTCGAGTAGGTTATATACAGGGAATAAAGCCCGTAGTTTTAAAAAGTTTGAGGGCCCTTACTGGAGCTCTATGAATCCTCCAAAATAATCCAGGCAACATGATCCATCAGTATTTCTAATAGGGAATCTGTTACTTGGATACACACACACATACATACATACACACACACATACATACACACATACATACATACATACACACATACATACACACACCCAGTTTCACATACATAGTCTCAGTGTAAAGTGAAATATTTACTATACAAGAAAACTGGTACATTGACCTAGTCTGTGTACGGACATAGTTTGGAGGTGTCTGTGGCTCTGTAAATCGCCCACTGAGGAGGGTAGAGACTAGGGGAGGGGGGCGCATTACAAGGGTGAAAGAAACAGAAATCGAGCGTGACACACTGACCCACATGCACCCAAACCCACCACTACTACCACCATCAACACCTCTACTACCACCACCACTACTATTAACACTACTACTACTATCACTACTACCACCATCACTACCACCACCAACCACAACACCACCATCAAAAACACCACCACCACCAACAACAACCACAACAAAACCACCACCACCACCAACAACAACAACAACAACAAAACCACCACCAACAACAAAACCACCAACAACAACTCCACCACCACCACCACCATCACCACCATTACCATCACCATCACAAAGGATATTCAAGATCTGCATCACCAAAATCTTCCTCCCGTGTCTGTCCAATAACGAGTGATATATTACAGTTACGTACCATTTTCTACCTCTTACACTCACACTTTATCATCATCTCTCGCTGCATTTCTCTTCCTTCCTTCCTTCCTGCCTTACTCCTTCCTACTGTGACTGTTTCTCTCCCTCTCCTCCTCCTCTTCCTCCTCCTCCTCCTCTTTCTCCTCCTCCTCTTCCTCCTCCTCCTCTTTCTCCTCCTCCTCTCTTCTCCTCCTCCTCTTTTCCTGCTTAATTAAGGGCCCCGGTGATGTAGTCAAGAGAAAATTGGAGGTATATGGGTCCTTCAAATATTACCGCGAAACTCACACACCTATATATAATTATGGAAGGAGGCTGTTTCATGGGATGGTCAGGAGGAATCAGAAGCCTCCAATTCACCCCATACACGATCACAGGCTCCTTACCTCTGTGCATAAAGTTTCATAGCCGTATTAATTAAGATCTAGGTCACCGTCGTATTCTCTCATTCACTCACTCTCTCTCTCTCTCTCTCTCTCTCTCTCTCTCTCTCTCTCTCTCTCTCTCTCTCTCTCTCTCTCTCTCTCTCTCTCTCTCTCTCTCTCTCTCTCTCTCTCTCTCACACACACACACACACACACACACACATACACACACTTTTTTACTTCCCGTTACCTCGTTGTGCATTACTTTTTCTTCTACTTCCCTGGTTCTTCCTATATTTTCTCTTACTCTACTTTATCTCTATATTGGTATACAGTAAATATATCTTTATTTCCCCCCCGTACATCCTTACATCACTATAATGTACAGTCGGCCTCAGGAATTAGTAAACACCACTGTGATATAAAAAAAAAATGATAATAGCAAAAAAAATGATAATAAAACTTCGTACATCAATTTCCAAACACAACATTTTCTAGTAATAGTTATTTGGCTAGAACTTGAATCAGTCAGCAGAACAATCCCTATACGCTAGGTGCAAAATACAGACTCCTTTTAACCCATTCTCTGTGTACGAATTTTTAAGACCGACTGACTGACTGTACTGTACGTCAATTGTGTTTTCTGTCCCCTTTCTCATAATCATAAATAAACTTTCATTCCCTCCCCTTTATTCTGTTCGTCCCCTTTATTATCTTTTCGTGTCCCATTTCATTCTTTCCGTTTCCACTTTTGCCTTCTCTGCTTCACACCTCTCTCTCTCTCTCTCTCTCTCTCCTCTCTCTCTCTCTCTCTCTCTCTCTCTCTCTCTCTCTCTCTCTCTCTCTCTCTCTCTCTCTCTCTCTCTCTCTCTCTCCTCTCTCTCTCTCTCTCTCGTCTCTAAACGGTAGCTCATTTCCTCTCCTGCTCCCCTGCTATTTCAATATACTGTGCCATTTTGCTGATGTGTTTACAAAGTTCTCTCACCTTCCCTCTCTCCCTTCTCCCTTCACCCGTGTTTCTTTTTATTACCATACCCTTTTCATCTCTCTTTCTCTCTCTCTCACTCTGTCTCTCTCCATGTTTCTTCTAATTTCAATATCCTTTTCATTTCTCTCTCTCTCTCTCATGTTCTTTTTATTTCAATACCCTTTTCACATCTATCTATCTATCTATCTATCTATCTATCTATCTATCTATCTCTCTATCTATCTATCTATCTATCTATCTCTCTTTCCAGGTTTCTGTTCATTTACTTTCCTTCGATATCTTTCCTTGCCATCAGTAATGCTATTTTTCGTTCTCCCAATTCCCTCTTCATCCCCGTGGCTTCCTCCCTCCTCCCTCCTTCCTCTCATTTCCTCCTCTTTTCTTCACTCTTACAATTCAAGCAACAATATTTCTCCATTCATTCATTCATTCATTCACTTTTTACTAAACACCATTTCTCTCCTTTTTCTTCATCTAGTTTTTTTTTTTTTTTTTTTTTTTTTTTTTTTTTTTTTTTATTACACATTAGTGAACCAATTACAACGCTTATCCTGCTTCATAATTACTTGAGTTCGCTTGATACTCGAACAGGGTATTCGAAGCAAGCCTGGATACATATTTTGGTTTGCGAGTGTTCAGTATAGTATAATTTTGAACCATCCTGCTGTCCTATATATTAAGTCCTATTCTCTCTCTCTCTCTCTCTCTCTCTCTCTCTCTCTCTCTCTCCTCTCTCTCTCTCTCTCTCTCTCTCTCTCCCCGCCAGAAAACAGGCCCCGATACTACTTGTCAGATCTGAGAAAATTTATCCTGGTCACGAGAGACGAAGTTTTCCTCTAATGTTGAGAGAGAGAGAGAGAGAGAGAGAGAATAGGAAGATTCAGTTGGGTACAGGGGTGGGGAGAGAAAAGGTGTTATTGAATGGGGGGGGGAGGGGGGGGAGGAAGGGAGGAGAGACAGGCATGAGAGAAAAGTGGTAGAAGATAAATTATACGAGCCTTAAGAACCCAGTGATCGTGTATGAGAATTGGAGACTTCTGATTCCTCCTGACCATGCCATGAAACTAGCTCCTTCAATATAGGTGTGTGTGTTTCGTGGCAATATTTGAAGGACTCATTTACCTCCAATTTTCTGGCTACATCACAGGCTCCCATAAGTTGAGATTCTCTTGTTGGTGAATTGGAAGGTCTGTGATTCCTCCAAACTATGCCACGAAACAATAAATCCCCTAGTAGTACCATCGTGGAGGGCGTCTGTTTATTGGTATGTATATATATAAAACACTCCGTCAGTCTGTCTGTCTGTCTGTCTGTCTGTCTGTCTCTCTGTCTGTCTGTATGACCTCTATGCACGCCCACATCGTTTTTACTGTATAAAGTTTGGAGGAATCAGTAGCCTTCAAAATCACCCCCCAAAAGAATCTCAACTAAAGGGGACCCTGTGATGTAGTCAGAAAATTGGAGGTAAATGAGTCCTTCAAACTTTGCCACGAAACAGCATCTATATAAAAAAGAGCTTGTTTCGTGGCATGGTCAGGAGGAATCAGAAGCTTCCAATTTTCATACACGATCACAGGGTTCTTAATAAACGGTAAATAGTAAAGATAAAATAAGTAGTGAAAAAAACATTACTGGAGTGTTTTGGTTCCACCTTAAAATGTCAGTAAACAGAACCGGAAGAACGAAAATAATGGCGTTCTGTCTGTTGTTTAGAAGAGTTTGGAGGAATCATTTGCTCCAGATTTTTCAACACGGTAATACTCCCTTAATTAAGTATACAAGTGAATGAATAATATAAATGAATGAATGAATGAATGAAAGGCTGAATAAATAAAAGAAATAAAAAACATGAATATTAGAAAGAAGAACAGTTCAATGGGAATAATGAGGAAGGAAGGAAGGAAGGAAGGGGGTGAATAATTTAGTAGTGAGAGAAAGGTGTAAATGTGTGAGAGTGAGGAAGGGAGAGGGATGGAGGGAGGAAGGGAGAGGGATGGAGGGAGGGAGGAAGGGAGAGGGATGGAGGCAGGAAGGGAGGGGGATGGAGGGAGGAAGGGAAAGGGATGGAGGCAGGAAGGGAGGTTGGTTGGGGGCTGGGAGGTAGGAGGAGAGGTGAGGGATGAGATGAGGAGAGGGGAGGTAGGAAGGGAGGGATGGTGGGGAGAGGGGAGGTAGGAAGGGAGGGTAGGTATGAGGAGAGGGGAGGTAGGTAGGGATGTGAGGTAGGAGGAGAGGGGAGGTAGGAAGGGAGGGTAGGAAAGGAGGAGAGGGGAGGTAGGAAGGGAGGAGAGGGGAGGTGGGAAGGGAGGAGAGGGGAGGTAGGAAAGGAGGCTAGGGGAGGGATGGTGGGGAGGCTAGGGGAGGGATGGTGGGTGGTAGGGAAGGAGGTGGGTGGAGGCACAGCAATTAAGTAGGTGGGTAAGATATATTAGCTGTAAAGGGGAGAAAGGATAGAGGTGGGAGGGAGGGAGGCGTAAGGTCGGAGAAGGATATGTGGAATTTTACAAAGGAAAAAGTGAGGGAGGCGAATGTATTGAATTGAGAGGAAGGGAGAAGGAGTAATGGAGTAAAGGGGGGGGGGAGAAGGAGGGAAGTAAGAGAGGAAGGTGTGGGTTAGGAGGGAGGGAGGGAGGGAGGGAGGTATGATGGTGTGAGTTGAGAGGAAAGGAGGGAGAGAGGAAAGGAGGGAGAGAGGGAAGGAGGAAAATGAGATAGGCTGCATAGGGAGCAAAAGAATATTGAGTAGGAAGGGCGAAGCAAGATGAGATATTCTGAAGGTACGAATTGAAAAGAGAGACGAGATGAAACGCGAATGGCAAGAGACAAGTGTGTGTAATATAAAAGGGAAGGTCTTTGAAAGGTAAGTGTAGTCGTGGACAATAATATAATCAACTTCTCTCTGTTCATTATATACATAAATATATAATATACAACATGTAAACAAACAGATATAAACAAACATACACATGTATACTTCATCCAATCCATCGAACAATGGAAAGTAGATGCTAAATTATAATTAGATTCAAATTCTGGCCCAAACTCTATTACATTCTGTAACATCAGCGAGAAAATAAAAATCTGTCCAATTCCATCATGGCCTCCGTTAGAATAAAGTAAGGCAAAAATGCGACCTCAATCTTGAAGGGGTCGGGTCAGAGGGTCAATTTATCACAGGCACATTTATCATCGAAGAGTGGGAGAGATGAAGGAGAGGAAGAGGTGAGAGACTTGAGAGACGTGAAATAAATGAAGAGAGAGATTGGGGAAAAGTGGAGTGTGTTACAAAGAATGAGATGGGTTTGGGAAGAAGAAGTGAGATTTTTTAAATCATTGATTGATATTAGGCGCCGCAACAGCGAGGTAATATATCGCCAGGAGAAGGTGATAAAAAGGTGAGATAGCAAGCAAGAAGGAAACAGAAAGAAAAGAGGTGGGGACAATTGAAGAACTGCAAGGGAGTGGCTGAGACCAAAGAATGAAAACACGTGAAATAAATAAAAAGAAAACTTAAGAAATGGAGTTTATTTAGAAGTAATAGATAAACAAAAAGAGGAGGTGAGGTTAAAGAATAGTTGGGCATCGATTCAGAGCTGGAAAAGGGAAAACATTGAGCGACAGGACAAAAGATATATTAATCAAGAAGGAGAGAGAGGGACGTGAGGTGGGACGGGGTATATATAGGCTGTAAGGGAGGGAATGGAAAGTAATTAAGTAGGAGAATGAGTTGAGAAAGGCAAGGGGAAGGATGAATGGAGAGAAGGAATGAGTGTCGGAGTGAATGGGAGATGAAAGGGAGGGAAGGAAGGAGGGAGGGAGGGAGATTGAGAGGGTGATGTAACAGGAAATATGTGAGATAGCGACAGTCAAGAGGAGAGGAGACCAGAGTGAAGGTGAGGGAAAGGACAAGGGGGAGCCAAATGACAGCATATCTATCACTCCCAGAAGAGGCTCTGTGTGTTGGCATGTGTTCAGGGGGATGTTTTGTGTTGGTAAATCTGGAGCAACAGATTCCTCCAAACTATTCCAAGCAACAGAACACCATTATTTTTGCTCTTCTGGTCCTGTTTCCTGTAGCGAATGATTAGAGTGAATATATAGAATGAGTTTTCAGGTCAATCATATTAAAAAAAAAAAAAAAAAAAAATCAGCCTTGCAAATATACCGGTACTATATATATATATAATCTAGGCAAGGCTTTATGAGCATTAACTTAAAAACTAAAAAACTGAAGAAACAGTTCACATTTTGTCAATAATAATACTGTATAAAGTCAGGTGTGCTTCGAATACATAGACACAATAAGTAAATAGATGCACAATAAGTAAATAGATGCACAATAAGTAAATAGATGCACAATAAGTAAATAGATGCACAATAAGTAAATAGATGCACAATAAGTAAATAGATGCACAATAAGTAAATAGATGCACAATAAGTAAATAGATGCACAATGAGTAAATAGATGCACAATAAGTAAATAGATGCACAATAAGTAAATAGATGCACAATAAGTAAATAGATGCACAATAAGTAAATAGATGCACAATAAGTAAATAGATGTACAATAAGTAAATAGATGCACAATAAGTAAATAGATGCACAATGAGTAAATAGATGCACAATAAGTAAATAGATGCACAATAAGTAAATAGATGCACAATAAGTAAATAGATGTACAATAAGTAAATAGATGCACAATAAGTAAATAGATGCACAATAAGTAAATAGATGCACAATAAGTAAATAGATGTACAATAAGTAAATAGATGTACAATAAGTAAATAGATGTACAATAAGTAAATAGATGTACAATAAGTAAATAGATGTACAATAAGTAAATAGATGTACAATAAGTAAATAGATGTACAATAAGTAAATAGATGCACAATAAGTAAATAGATGTACAATAAGTAAATAGATGTACAATAAGTAAATAGATGTACAATAAGTAAATAGATGCACAATAAGTAAATAGATGCACAATAAGTAAATAGATGCACAATAAGTAAATAGATGCACAATAAGTAAATAGATGTACAATAAGTAAATAGATGTACAATAAGTAAATAGATGCACAATAAGTAAATAGATGCACAATAAGTAAATAGATGCACAATAAGTAAATAGATGCACAATAAGTAAATAGATGCACAATAAGTAAATAGATGCACAATAAGTAAATAGATGCACAATAAGTAAATAGATGTACAATAAGTAAATAGATGTACAATAAGTAAATAGATGCACAATAAGTAAATAGATGTACAATAACACCTCCATTGGAATGACTTAGTTGGTGAATTGGTTGACTGTTCACACCTTCAACCAAATCTGTGCACGTGATTGTACAGTTGTAGACATGAATGATAAAACTCATCTACATTATTCGCATTTGTTTCTCCATATCTTCAATATTTTACTGCCTACATCCTAATTTTTTTTTCTATTTTCTAATTATTATAGTTAGTTATACACTTATCCATACGTTAATGCATTAAATTTTGTTATATGTTCAACTCCTCCTTGTATATTCTTCAATGCAATCAGTCTTTTTTTTTTCTTTCCTTGCTATATCTTTATTTATCTCCACTTTTTTCACGTCTCCTTGCCTCTTCACACTTTTTCTTCAATTTGGTGCTTCTCTCGTTCTTTCCCCTCCCAGGTGGCTCAAGTATCCTCGGGAGATAAGGAGGCGGAGGAGGCAACACAGCGGTAAGTCAAAACGGGCCAAGTTCTCACGCTAACGAATGGGACTTCCACACTTAAGTAGAAGTAAGACGGGGGTGAGGTTGGGGAGGGGACCGTGGCGCCTCCTGAAACTCACCGAGGTGTTGATGAGTGAAGGGGGTGGGGGGGTGGGGGTGAAGGGGGGGGTGAGAGTGAGGCTAGACGGTATGTATGTATGTTTGGGTGGGGGTAAGGAGGGAGGGGGAGTGAGGCTAGACGGTATGTATGTTTGGGGTGGGGGTTATGGGGGGGGGGGAGGAAGGTCAGGGGAATGGAGAGAGAAGTTTCGTTGTCTGTTTGTGTGTGTGTGAAGGAGGTGGTGTAGTCTACTTACGGGTTGACTTGTGGAAGGATCATGGGGAAGGGTGAGAGAGAGAGAGAGAGAGAGAGAGAGAGAGAGAGAGAGAGAGAAAGAGAGAGAGAGAGAGAGAGAGAGAGAGAGTCAACTAGCCTAACTGCAGTAAGAGAAGGGTGAAAGGCGAGTATATCATCTTTGGAGGTATAGCAAGGAGAAGGGTGAGAGGGTTAACTAGGGTAGGAACCGAGTGAAGGGAGAGAGCCGAATCATGTATGTATATAACTTAGATATGAACAGGATGAAGGGGTAAGAGAAGGTATGAACAGGATGAAGGGGCAAGAGAAGGTATGAACAGGATGAAGGGGCAGAGAAGGTATGAAGAGGATGAAGGGGCAAGAGAAGGTATGAACATGGATGAAGGGGCAAGAGAAGGTATGAACAGGATGAAGGGCAAGAGAAGGTATGAACAGGATGAAGGGGCAAGAGAAGGTATGAACATGGATGAAGGGGCAGAGAAGGTATGAACAGGATGAAGGGCAAGAGAAGGTATGAACATGGATGAAGGGGCAAGAGAAGGTATGAACAGGATGAAGGGGCAGAGAAGGTATGAACAGGATGAAGGGGAAGAGAAGGTATGAACAGGATGAAGGGGCAGAGAAGGTATGAACAGGATGAAGGGCAAGAGAAGGTATGAAGAGGATGAAGGGGCAAGAGAGTGGGATATGAGTTTGGTAAGGGAAGAGATATAGTAGCTGTAGGCTGAGGGAAAAAAAGGAGGTTAAAGGGAGATGGAGTCAGTTTGCTTGTGAAGAGGTCGGGGTTTGGGGAGAGGCAATCATGGGAGCGAGGAAAAAGTTGTAGCCTGCTAGAAAGAGGAGGAGGAGGAGGAGGAGGAGGAGGAGGAGGAGGAGGAGGAGGAGGAGGAGGAGGAGGAGGAGGAGAAAGAGGAAAAAGAGGAGGAGGAGAACGAATGAAAGGAGAGAGAGGAATAATAATAGGAGTAATACATACATAGGGAATTAAAATATTGGGGGTGAGACCAGGGGGAAGGGACAACACAGGGGAGTGAGGGATACTAACAGGGGGTAGGCAGTGGGTAGAGATGAAGGCGATACGAGTGCAGAGTTCACTTGACGACTAACTTCGCTGCAAGATGAGAAGACGCAAATGAGGAGCGGAGAGGTGAATGATAAAGAGGGGAGAATGAAGAAGACAAGAGAATTAAGGAGATATAGGATGGACCAAGGACAGCTGATGATAGAGAAGGAAGAAGAGGTGAAAAACAGATAGGAGTGAAGATAGAATAAAGTAAATAGCAAAGCATTGTTAACATTTGGAGTGAGACGAACTACCCAGGGTTATGGAGTTATGCAATATAATAACAAACTAGGGAAATTTAAGGATCATTGAAAAAAAATATCCTTTATCTCAGCAAAATATTAATATCATCAAGTTTAAGAGTTGGAGATGCGACAAATCATGAAAACTGGGGACAAACTATTATTATTGTTAAATTTTATAACTTTATAATAATGAATCAACACCACAACATTAGATAAACATAATATAGTACAGAAAAAAACTCACATATAGTCAAAGATGTAAAAACCTTATATTCTCTTAACAATACTACATCACTACAATTTATAAATATCTGTATACCTGGATTAGACACGGGCCAAAGAAATTTTACACATGTTACATACACACACTTCTATGTCCCTCACACAATACAAGCACATCCATAAAGGCATTCACATTATCACATAGAATATACTTGCAAACACATCCACAAACCCACACACACACCCATGCTCTGTCTGTCTGTCTCTCTTTCTCTCTCTCTCTCTGTCTCTCTCTCTTTCTTTCTCTCTCTCTCTCTGGCAAACACACACACCCACACCCATGCTCTCTCTCTCTCTCTCTCTCTCTCTCTCTCTCTCTCGCAAACACACCCACACACACACCCACAACCTCACACATGCTCTCTCTCTCTCTCTCTCTCTCTCTCTCTCTCTCTCTCTCTCTCTCTCTCTCTCTCTCTCTCTCACACACACACACACACACATACACAGCACCCTGGTGACTTTGAGCTAATCTACATACAAGAATAGTTTACGCAAATGCACGACCAAGGCAGATTTTCATGGCAGTGCAAATTCCTTTATTGTACCTGTATACTAGTGGTAAAAGGTCCTCCATCATAGGAATAAAAGTGAACCCCTTGGAATTAATCTTATGAACCAACCAATATTACACACACCAACATCTATAGTGAAGCATTCATTTTTTGAGGCAGTTTCATGCGATTCAAGACTTGTGATTACGACTGTGAATACTTGCATTTCCCAGATAATGAACTGATCTTTTTCATTATTATTATTATTATTATTATTTTTGTTATTATTATTTTTGTTATTATTTTTAATACCCGGTATTATTATTATTATTATTGTTATTGTTATTGCTATTATTATTATATATATCATTATTTTTTTCTTTAATTCCGTGGATATATTTTATTCTGCATGCCTTTCCCACAAGAATTATATATACGACATAGTTAGTTCCCCATTTTACACACTGTTTGGTCACATCTAAATTACTTGCAAGCAAAAAGAAATGTGTATTTGATCTAGAGTGGAGTTGTGTGAGTGTTAATTAGTTGGTGTTGGTGTTGGGTTAGTTAGTGGGCAACGCTTCTGAATAAATAATCCTCAGTGGCTGAAACCTATCCGTGCGCAAGAAGGGCAAATAAAGCCGCATTAGTGTGAAATGACTCTATGCCTGGGGGACGCGACACTCATTGCCACACCATGTACAGTCACCACCACAAATAAGTATTCAGATGTGCTTCGAATACCTAAAGACGGTAAAAAAAATACTTAGAAATATCTAGACAGAGTAAAGAAATACCTAGACAGAGTAAAGAAATACCTAGAGACTAAAGAAATACCTAGAAATACCTAGAGACTGTAAAGAAATACCTAGAGACAGTAAACAAAATACCTAGAGGCTGTAAAGAAATACCTAGAGACAGTAAAATAATACCTAGAAATACCTAGAGACTGTAAAGAAATACCTAGAGACAGTAAAGAAATACCTAGAGACAGTAAAGAAATACCTAGAGACAGTAAAATAATACCTAGAAATACCTAGAGACTGTAAAGAAATACCTAGAGACAGTAAAATAATACCTAGAAATACCTAGAGACAGTAAAGAAATACCTAGAGACAGTAAACAAAATACCTAGAAATTGTAAAGTAATACCTAGAAATACTTAGAGACAGTAAAATAATACCTAAAATACCTAGAGACAGTAAAGAAATACCTAGAGACAGTAAATAAATGCATAATAAGATCTCCACTATATTTGTTTGGTTGGTGAATTGGTGGAGAGTTCAAAGTTTCAACCAAACCTGTATACATATTAGTGTTCGTGACTGTACACTCGAGCTCGTAAATTCGCGACCACGTACTTTAGATGTTTTGTATCTTTTGAGTTGGTAAGGTAACATTATTTAAGGGGAAAGTACAGTGTTGGTAAATTTGTAGTGAATGATTCCTTCAAACTGGTCCAAGCAACAGAACACCATTATATTTGTTCATCTGGTTCTGTTTCCTGGCATACTTTGGAGGAAACAAGGCACTCCAATGTATCAAAAGTATACTCTCCCCTTAATTAAGGATCCTGTGATGTAGTCAGAAAATTGGAGATAAACGAGTCCTTCAAATATTGCCACGAAATACCAACTGCGTGTCTGAATGCATACTACGAATAAAACCAAAACTATAAAGAACATCTACAGAATTCCCAGCACAACCATCCCCTCTCTTAATCCTATAAAAAAAATAAAGAAAAGAAAAGAAAAGAAAAAAAGAACAGAAAAACTATATAAATACTACAACAGATTTCTCCACCTTCGAACTGTCCCTCCCCGTCCACGTTCTACCCAGGAGTGAGTAACATGCCGGGATGTCCACTCTGACCCCATGATACAGTAAACTAAGTGACGTCGATATCGCTGATGACGCCTCCTTGCTGGTGCTGGTGGTGGTGGTGGTGGTGGTGGTGGTGGTGAGGCACGATAGCTGGTCAGGAAGGTCGGAAAAGTTGCATGGGTAAGATTGAGAAAGGGAAATGTATATAAAATGAAAGGAAGGAAGGAAGGAAGGGAGAGTGGATTGAGTAAGGGAGATAGATATAAAAGGTAAGGAAGGAAGGAAGGAAGGGAGAGGGGATTGAGTAAGGGAGATAGATATAAAAGGTAAGGAAGGAAGGAAGAGTGAGGGAGAGGTGAGGGAAGGGAGGAAGGGTGAGGGAAAGGATATATAAAAGGGAAGGAAGGAAGGTACAGTGAGGGAAGGGAGAGGTGAGGAAATGAATGAATGAAGGGAGAAAGGGTGAGTGAAGGGATATATAAAAAAAAAGGGAAGGAAGAAAGGGTGAGGGAGAGGTGAAGGAACGAAGGAAGAAATATTGAGGGAGAGGTGAGGAAATGAATGAATGAAGGTAGAAAGGGGAGGGAAGTGAAAAGAGAAAGAGGGAAAGATATGATGGAGATAGGTGAAGGAGAAGAGGAGGTTAGAAAGAGAAGAGAGATAGAGGGGAAAGGAATGAAGGAGGGAAAGGGAAGATGAGGAAATGAAGGAAGAAAAGAGAGAAAGAGAGAAAAGGAATGAACGAGAAGAGGAGGGAAGAAAGAGAGAAAAGGAATGAACGAGAAGAGGAGGGAAGAAAGAGAGAAAGAGAAAAGGAATGAAGGATGGAAAGGAAGGATGAGGAAATGAAGGAAAAAGAGAGAGAAAGAGAGAAAGAGAGTGAATAAGGCGAGGATCGGAAAGAAGAAAAAGAAGAGATGATAAATAAAATGAAGTGTCACGGTGAAGGAAAGATGAAAGGAAAATGGACAAGATAAGCCACAAGGAAGGAAGGAAGAGATGGGAAAGACGGAGAGAGATAAACCAGAAGGAAGGAAGGAAGAGATGGGAAAGACGGAGAGAGATAAGCCAGAAGGAAGGAAGGAAGAGATGGGAAAGACGGAGAGAGATAAGCCAGAAGGAAGGAAGTAATAGCGATGGGAAAGAAGGGAGGGTAATGAAAGAGGAGAGGAAGAGAGATAAACCAGAAGGAAGGAAGAAATAGAGACGGGAGGGTAATGAAAGAGGAAGTGAAATAAACCAGGAATAAGGAAGGAAGGAAGAAAGAGATGGGAAAGACGGGAGAGTAATGAAAGAGGGAGAGAGATAAGCTTAAGGAAGGAAGGAAGGAAGGAAGGAAGGAAGGAAGGAAGGAAGGAAGGAAGGAAGGAAGGAAGGAAGGATGGTAGGAAGGAAGGAAAGAAGGAAGGAAGGAAGGAAGGAAGGATGGTAGGAAGGACGTAAAAAGAAAAAATACTGTATCACAATTTTTTTAGTTAATGGACAAATAAATATTTTTTACTTCGAAGGAGAGGAAAGGAAAAGTGATGGTGGTCAAGTTGATGGAAATATTGTCTGTTCTGTTGGTTTGGTGATTTGTTGATTGATGTTTTTTATGTATTGTTGTTGTTGTTGTTGTTGGAGTTGTTGTTTTCGTTGTTAATGTTTTTTTTTTTTTTTTTTTTTTTGCTAAATTGTTTTGTTTATTTTTGTTGTTTCTGGTGTTGTTTATGTTAATTGTTGTTTGTGTTATTGTTGTTGTAATTCTTGGTGTGTGGTGTAGTGGTAGAAATTGATGTTTTTGTTATTGATGCGTGTCTGTCTGTTGGCGCACGTATCTTTAAAAACTACAGATGTAATTTACAGTAAGGAACCTAAACACTTCCTCCACTAAGATGGTAAAGGGCCCGTGGTTCGGTTCGTCTTGAAGATGATCTGAGGCCAGGATATTAAACAAGGAATCTTCGCCATTAGAAGACAGGACGAAACGTAACATTTGACACATCATTTCCTCAGAGGCAACTTAAGATAAAGGGACCCCGTGATGTGATGTATATATAGTCACAAACTTGGAGGTTAGTGAGTCCTTCAAACATGGCCACGAAACATCACATACATTGAAGGAGCCTGTTTCGTGGCATAGTTAGGCTGAATCGGAAGCCACCAAGTCGCATTCAGGATCACCAAGTCCTTAATCGGATCAACCATGCAGCTCTATTATCTCTTGAATGTTTTGTGTTTCTTCTTGTACCTTTTTCTGTTGTTGTTGTCGTCGTCGTCGGTGTTGTTGTTGTTGTGGATTTATACTCAAATTGGTATTGGTATCACCACTGTTATTACTGCTTTCTTTTTATGTTGTTCTGTATTGTGTGTGTGTGTGTGTGTATGTGTGTTTTGTTATTGTAATAATTATGCTTGTATTTGTTTCTGCTCTTGGTAACATTCTGGCTTGCTGGTGGTAGGCCTTCTAATAATTATTGTGGTAGATGTAGTGGAGGAGGAGGAGGAGGAGGAGGAGGAGGAGGAGGAGGAGGAGGAGGAGGAGGAGGAGGAGGAGGAGGAGGAGGAGGAGGAGGAGGAGGAGGAGGAGGAGGAGGAGGAGGAGGAGGAAGAGGAGGAAGAGGAGGAAGAGGAGGAGGAGGAGGAAGAAGAGGAAGAGGAAGAGTGGTGGTGGTGGTGTAACAAATTGTACTGCTGTTGTTGTTGTCGTGGTGGTCGTGGTGGTGGTGGTGGTGTCGGCTGGACTATTGCTTCCAGTGTTATTAAAGTTGTTGGGGTGGGGTCCTCTGCCTGTATGTGTTGTAGAGGTGTTGAAATGAATAGTGTTGTCATAGTTGTTGTTATTGTTGTTGTTGTTATTGCTGTTGTTGTTGTGCGAGAGGGCTGGGGGGTGGTGGTAGTGGTCAGATGTTTTGTTGTTGATGGCAGGGAGGGATGTTATTGTTATTAATGTCGCTGTGAACGTATTTTTCCGTTGTTGCCATTGTTGAAGGTACGGTGTTGATAATAATATTCGGTCTGGGTATAATATAATATAAAGAATAAATGTAGGAAGGAAGGGTGAGTATATCAAGGAAGGTAAAATAATCAGTCATCCGGTATAAAAGAAATAAAAATAAAAAAGAGTTTGGTTTGGGGCAGCAGAGTGGAGATGGTCAGAAGAATGTTGAGCCAAAAAAAAAAAAAAAAAAAAAACACACACACAGTACAAGGAAAAGGGGACGAATATCTGCTGCTGAAGAAGTGTGTTGGGTTGAACGAGTTGGGAAAGCAGTACAAGATGGTAAAGTCTGTTCAAAACTTGTGTTCCATTTTCCTCTATCTATCTGTCTCTATTTCTATCTATATCTTTATATCTATATCTATTTCTATCTATATCTTTCTATCTATCTTTATCTGTCTCTATTTCTATCTATCTCTTATCTGACTATCTATCTAGCTATCTATTTCTATCTATCTAAGCATAAGAGGCCAGCGGAACACAAGTTTTGAACAGACTTTAGCTACTGTAGGGTATGGTATGGCAGGAACATATGGAACAAAGTCTAACAGGGGAAAGACTGGCTGGTTGGCATGCTGGAAAGAAGGAAGGGGGCGGATGGGGAAAAAGAAAAGAAGAGAAAGGGAAAATAAAATAAGCAGTGGGATCGGGTGTTGGCCAGGCAAGGTTAGGAGAGGAGAGGAGGGGAGGGGGGAGGGGAGGGGAGGGGAGGGGAGGGGAGAGGGGAGGGGAGAGAGGGGGGAGGGGAAAGTATTTGTTTGAGCAAGGGAGTTTGGTATAGATGGCTGAGTATGAAAGCGAGAGAGGTTGGGTCGATAGGGAGATAGTCAGGCAGAAGTTAATCTAGGGGGAGGCAGGCAGAAAAGAGGAAAATAAATATACAGGAAAAAGGAAGAGAGAGGGAGAGAGAGAGGAAAAGAAAGGCAAGGGCATGTGAGAGGACAGGAAGGAGGAAGAGAGAGGAAACGAGAGACAACCAAGTGAGTGGACCGGAAGAGATAAGAAAGAAAGTGAAAGTACAGGAAGGAGGAGAGAAAGAGAGAGGAAAAGAGAGAGAGGAAGAGAGAGAGGAAAAGAGAGACAACAAAGTGAGGGGACAGGGAGTAGAAGGAGGGAGAAAAAGAAAAGAAGGAGGGAGAAAAAGAAAGACAAGAAAGTGTAAGAACAGGAAGAGAGAGGGAAAGAAACACATGCAAGTGAAAGAGAGGAAGAAGAAAGAATGAGAGAGGAACAGAGAAACATAATGAAAGAGAGGAAGAAGCAAGAGAGAGGAACAAGAAGACATGCGAATGGAAGAGAGGAAGAAGAAAGGGAGAGGAACAGAAAGACATGCCAGTGAGAGAGAGGAAGAAGGAAGAGAGAGGAAGAATGAAGAGAAAGGAAGAAGGAAGAGAGAGGAAGAAGGAAGAGAGAGGAAGAAGGAAGGGAGAGGAAGAAGAACGAGAGGAACAAGAAGACATGCAAGTGAGAGAGAGGAAGAAGAAGGAAGAATGAGAGAGGAAGAAGAAGGAAGAATGAGAGAGGAACAGAGACACATAATGAAAGAGAGGCTGGAGAACAGTAGTATGTGAGGGGGTCAAGTCAGTCAGGGTAAGTGTTGAGGGAAAGGGAGGTATACTGTAGTGAGCATGACAGAAAAGAAGATGGAAGAAAGTTGGAAGGGAAAGAGTGAGTAAGAAGAAGGAAGAAAGTTGGAAGGGAAAGAGTGAGTAAGAAGATGTAAGAAAGTTGGAAGGGAAAGAGTGGGTAAGAAGAAGGAAGAAAGTTGGAAGGGAAAGAGTGGGTAAGAAGAAGGAAGAAAGTTGGAAGGGAAAGAGTGGGTGGACGAAAGAATGAGGGAGTGGGAGAGAGCGTGTTAGATGGAGGATATGAGTGAGTGAGTGAGTATGGAGGGAGGGAGGGAGGGAGTGGGGGGGTATGGAGGGAGGGAGGGAGGGAGTGGGGGGGTATGGAGGGAGGGAGGGAGGGAGGGAGGGAAGGAGAGGAAAATTAAAGGAGAGGGTACACTAGGTCAGTGCATGAGTGAGGGAAGAAGAACCAGGCATCGCACATGAACACACATCACACACAACAACAGCAACATCAACAACATCAACAACAACAACATCAACAACAACAACAACAACACAAATTACAGTTGGCCACCGAATTTTTTACACAGGCTATCATGGCAAGAGAGGTCATTCATTATTCTGGAAGTACTGCTATGAATGGTCTACCAAGCAACTCAGTGATTGAAAAACAACAAACTTACCGGTAATAATAATGTTGTATTGCATTTACGAACTCTTTCATTTTTAACATGTTATAAACCCTCGCAAACAACAGCGTATGAACGAATTTTTGTGGCCAATAGTTCAGTACCGTACATACCACATATATGATATATCTAAAAAATTAATTATCAAGTTAAAGTATATGTATAAATCTGCACATCACACCACAATAAAATGTTTCTATTAAAATGTTTGACAGGCACGTACCTTCTCAGAAAACATTTCGTCACACTCCTGCAAGAAAAATATATATATGAAAGTTAATGCTAGAAATTAATAATCTATGCATATAATTTTTTTTTTTTTAAATCTAACAGCAAACAAGAAAAATTATATATATTAAAAAAGGGGGCAGGAATCAATAGTAAAAAATCCTACCTGGCAAAATGCTCTGAAGTATTCACAATGCTTAGTCAAGAGTGGACTCGAATCCCAGTGTCGACAATAGGGGTTATTTTGTAGGGAGAGAGAGAGAGAGAGAGAGAGAGAGAGGAAAATAATGTTGGGAGACAAGGAACGTATATTCCACTCATACAACAGTCACTAACAACAACAACAACAACAGTATCACCAGTCTATCACTAAATAGACTTAGTATGCAGGGGTAAATAAGCCTCATAAAGTTAATATGTATCCGATTATGCATTCATTTACAAGTATAATATTATGTATCCTGAGACACACACACACACACACACACACACACACACACATGATTTCTGAATCGATAGATCTAGTCCTGCGTTAAAGGTGGTAATTCTTTTTTTTTTTGTACATTGGAGTACCTTGACTATTCCAAAAGTATGCTAGAAAAAAAAAAAAAAAAAAAAAAAAAAAATGGTGTTCTGTCGCTTGGAATAGTTTGGAGGAATTCAGTTGCTCCAGTACTACGAACACAAGAAAAAGTACAGTCCCGAACACTAATAGGTATACAGATGTGCTTCGAATACCTATAGAGACAGTAAATAATAACACAATAAGATCTCCATTGGAAATTGCTTGCTTCGTTGGTGAATTGGAATAGGGGGACAGACTTGGGGTGGGTAGAAAGCCTGTCCCCTATTCCTGCACCCCACTAACCCCACAAGCCTGTCCCCCTACTACTGCACCCCCTAAACCCCTCCAAGCCTGTCCCCCTATTCCCCCCCCCCCTTAAAGATGGCGTGGAGTCGTCCTGAAGAAACGTCTCACTCAGCTTCTCTTGAAATGTCCTTCTTTTCATCTAATTCAAGCGTAATGATGAAACCCGAATATAAATTAAAAAAAATAAAATGATGCAACTGCAACTGCGCTGGTCATCCTTAAAAGTTGGATTGGGTTGCAAAAAATATATCTGATCTGATGATAATATTGCAGACTGCTGTAAGCTATACAAATTATGTAAGAAAAATCGTGGCATTGCATATAAATACTGTATATAGGGAATAAAGGAAAATAGCATGGAAATGTAAAGAGAGTCTCGGAGATTATATAAAATAATACTATCTGCCTTATTATTAAGTAAACAAACAAACATGTATAGGTGCCCAAGACGAACCGCACTTTGGCTATCCGAAAAAAAAAAAAAATCTTAAGCACAAGAGTCATTGTTGTAATTTTATTAAAGTGTTACACTGTAGCCTATCATCTATGAGCGGTATTGACTTGGTACTAAATTGACCCCAAACAAACGGAAAGTTATATTAGTTTGTACAGTATTGTTTATTGTTTATTAGGCTTCTAATTTCAGAATATTTTTGTACTCGAGCTATGCATATGAGAAGAATATTACTGCATCGTATGGTAGGAAAGGGGAATCATGAACTCCTTTCACCAGCTGTACAAGTTAATTAAAACGAAGGGTAATGTTGGCTGGGAGATGAGTGTTAATCAATACGTACTGTACACACATAGGTGATTCATGTTCTTAGTGAGTCACGATAATTGGTAGAGGTTCAATTTGTTATTGTGATGTATCCTGTTGATTAAAAGAGGCGCATAGTTTATAGTGTATCCTAATTTGAACTCACCTTGATAACTAACAAATTTATGTGGATGTTTGAGTTAAATCCACATGTGTAGTCGATTAGTGATCTTACATGACATTCAGCTAAGAGAAATCCGTGACTAAGCGAATATTATACGTCGTTAAAGATCTGCTTGGAGAAACACATTGGGATTTTATTTTGCCAAGCCAATGTAGGGTTGTCCACAGGATTTCTTACACAGGCTATATAGAAAGAGAGGTCTATCATTATTCTGGAAGTACTGCAATGAATGGTCTACCAAGTGACTCTGTGATTAGGAAAACGACAAACCAAATAATAATGTTGTATTGTAGTTACGTAGTCTTTCATTCTCTTCTCGTAGTAAATCCTCAAAAACAACAGCGTGTACAAATTTTTGTGGCCAATAGTACGTAGAGTACAGACCGTGTGGTTTGATAATATTGGGGACTACATGGCCTCCAAACACTACAAAATAGATCCCTAACTCCTCTTAGTATGTACAGTAGTCTCTTTCCTGAAATAATGTGGAGGAATCAGCAATCTTCCACTTTCCCCCTTACCAAATTATATACTTCCTTAACAACATCATCACAGCAAGACCCTCTCGACAACATAAAGTAGTTACCTCCACTTAGCCAGAGTAATGAGTCTGTAAAGAGGAAAAAAGAAGACTGTGACGGAATATCCTTATAACTTTTTAAGTGGATAGTACAGTGTGGGTATATCTGGAGAAATGTATTCCTCCAGACTACTCCAAACGAAAGGACACCATTATTTTTATTAATCTGATTCTGTTTCCTAGCATAATTATATATATATATATATTTTTGAAGGAATTAAGGAGAGGTAATGTACCAAACGTGTATGGTATCCCGTTAAAGAAGGACACAGAAATGAAGACTAAAACCACGAAGGAAAAAGAAGGGAAGTACACGGATAGTTGAAGATAGGAATACAATTGGCTCGGGTCCAAAGGAGTGCCACACTCTTAAAAGTAAGGAAACCACTCATGCATTCAACACACACGTTTCCCATGACAAGACCCCATTGAAATAACACAGTACACCAGGGACCTTTGCTTCACTACATAACAAAGTAGCCATTAATTGGAAGTAACGAGAACTCTGTCAAACTGAAATATTATGAACATTATTTATGAATCCGAATTCTCCTTTTGATCATTCTAGAAACTTATTACCGTGTATTCTTTCAGTCGTGAGTATTATTTAATCATTTGTTGCATCTCACAATAATTATATTCATTTATATAGTTATGTTTTTTTGAGCTATACTTATATGACTATTATGTTCTTTTCTCAATGAGGTAGGGTGCACAAAACACCGATATCTTTGAACACATAACTGTAGTAAAGGTAAGTTGGTGTCGAAAGAATATGATCCACAGAAGAAAAGCAGATACAGACATATGTTCATGGGAATTAATATGTATGTATGTCCAAATTGGTATACAAGTTCACTGCAAGTCCATTTATGCACGTGGATGTGAGTGAGTATTAACGTGGGTGTATAGTGTGTTCGTGGGTGTATAGTGTGTACGTGTGTGCAGTGCTGGCCTTGTTGTGTGCCACCAAAATAACTGATCCTAGTGAAAAGATGATTTTGGGCTTCATGCTTATCGACTCATATCTATAGGTCATTATATTATGGCAGTCAATCTGTAACATCAACACATCATCCCCCAGCCTACAAGGTTGCAATCCTCACTTTTACAGCATTGTTAGGGGAGTATGCTAACCTATACAACATCGGCAACCTTTATGAGCGAATTTCTCTGCTGTCTTTTATAACGGCCCAGAAGAATGGTGTGAACGGACATTTGTTGGTCTGTATCCTGTACGTCCAAACCACCAGAGGCAAGTCAGGTAACAGCAGGGAGCTAAGGCCGATAATTAGTTCTAGTTTGTCAAGCACACGTGTGAAAACTGGCAGCTGGCTTAGTGTGGATGGTGTAGCCATAACATTTCGTACACACGCTGTTGTTTTCAGAGGGTTTACAACATATATATAGAATACGTATGACTTCGTAACTGAAAATTTAATACAATAGTAATATTAAGATTGTTGTTTAGCAATCATCGAGTCACTTGGTAGATTATTCACTGCAATATACTTCTAGAATATTGACTTCTCTGTCCATATAGCCGGTGGACAATTGTACATTTTACATTAGCATGAATATTACTGTAAAGGCAGTATAAGCACACACACGGTTCGCAGAAAGAGACACATCATAAAAAATACTCCACACGCACGTACGTATTCCCCTAACACACACACTACATGCACACACACATACACACACACACACACTACATGCACACACACATACACACACACACACACACACACCCTCACACTACATGCACACACACACACAACCCCTCCTACATACATACACTACACTACCTACCCACACACGCAAGCACCTAACAGTATAAGTGAATTATTGGACTTGGGAGATTTAAGAATAATCGTGGTTTTCCTTCCAGTTTGGTGACGTGTATCATAGATTTGTTGGTAGTGTCACCCAGGTATTGTTTTGACTTCCCTCGGGTGAAATAATGAATGAGGGAATAGAAGGAAATGTTTAGATTTAAGGGGGAAGAGTGCAGCAGTGTTGGTAAATCTCGAGCAACTGATTTCCTCCAAACTATTCCAAGCAACAGGATATCATTATTTCTGCTAATCTGGTCCTGTTTCCTGGCATACTTTGGAGGACTCAAGGCACTCCAATTCAATAAAAGTATACCATCCCCTTAATTGAACTTCCGAGAATGCTAAAGTTTATGCGGTTTGGGATATGGAATATATTTATTTTCTCCACAGTTTCTTATTGAAGTTATTGGCAAATATAAATAAAAATATTTCTTGTGGTAGTTTTTCGTTTGGAAATATTTTTTTTTCCTTAAGTGGTTTTTCATCACATTATCACTGGTTTCGTTAGTATGAAAAGTATGATTAAATGTTCAAGGTTTTTTCATGCCATTTTTACCCTTGACTCCCTCTCTTTGTGAAGTGGTTAACAAAAGAATAAATTTAACCTCGTCGTATTCCATTGAGAGATAAATATTGTCTCTGTATAAATTCCTGCATTATATTGATCATACTCTCAGTAACTCTGCTTCCATATACTGTTGTGTGTTCATAATTATCCTACAGTGTATGTGTGCAAAACTTAAGTCTTTTCGTTTTTACCGATTTCTACCGATTTCGTGAGCTTTGTATGTATGCATGTATGTATGTATGATTGTATGTATATATGTTTCAAAGAAAAAGAAGAAATGTTGAATTCGAAAACGTTACTACATCAAACAGTTAGTAAGTCAAGTCAATCAATTAGACTCGGTTCTCTCTCTCTCTCTCTCTCTCTCTCTCTCTCTCTCTCTCTCTCTCTCTCTCTCTCTCTCTCTCTCTCTCTCTCTCTCTCTCTCTGGTCCGACAGCACAACTTTAAACACAAGACGAATACAACCCCCACCCCCAGAGGCTTACAAAGGTGGCAGAAGATGTTTGAACAGCAAGTAATATCAAAATCTTCGTCCGATTATTATTATTTTTTTTTTTTAGCCCTGAGAAGAAAAGCTCCACAGAAGTAGGCAGAGTCGTCGATCGGATCCCATGACCTAATGAAGAACTATTTACCGTTGGAAGAAAACTACTTCTGCCTGCACAAAAGACGATAATGTTTATATATTGCTAACTTTATCATAGTCAGTGTTGAATTGGTCTGCTCATGAAGCTTAGAATGACAAAGGAAAATTATGAATGAAAATGATAAACACTAGGATAAAACTAAAAAGAGTGTGGGTGGAATAAATAAATTGAAAAAATAAAAGGATAAAAAGGGCAAATAGAAATTAAAGTGACAGGCAAAATGGAAACTTGTACAGTAAGTGAAAGATTGTTATTTTAGTGTTGGTTGATTGGTTAGTTCGTTATTTAAATACTTTAGTAACGTAGGGTCGGATTTTGATAACCATTCATATGATAATTTACTGTCAGGAATGAGTGCATTATACATTGACCTAATGAAATATAGGTTGGTAAAACCGTGGACTTTATATTATATGGAGTTGATTTAATGTTTGAGGTCAGTCCTGTACAATTTTAGTTACTTATTGTTTGAACAGTTGAGGTGAACCAATACAGTCATTACACTCGTATCTATTCTGTGTGGCGCAAACACCTGTACTGTTTCAGAATATACTTTGATTCAGATGCTTAACAAACTCCCTTTTTGTTGGAAGGACTTCAGGATGACACAGACAGTAAGCAAACAATAAATGGGGAGGGTGTAACTCCCTCTCGGAATTCTGTGAGACTGTGAGGACGAATAGAGTTATACAATTAACCGACTAACACCCCGGCAGGTCAACTAGATGACTGCCTTCTGAACTCTGAATGGGAGATGGTGTGTGTGTGTGTGTGTGTGTGTGTGTGTGTGTGTGTACAGTATATATATGTATATGAGAGAGAGAGAGAGAGAGAGAGAGAGAGAGAGAGAGAGAGAGAGAGAGAGAGAGAGAGAGAGAGAGAGAGAGAGTGACAGAGAGAGAGACAGAGACAGAGACAGAGACAGAGAGAGAATTATGTACAGTATTGTGGAAATGTATGCAAACAATTCTATTTCTCTCCCTCATGCCGCGATTATGAAGGTAAATAAATATATTAATGTGTAGGCAATGAAAAATTCACATTCTTTTACTAGACCTCTCAATCATTCCTATATTCAGAAGCTCAACTTTCCACACAGGGAATATGTATAAATTATTTCTATTCTATTAAATATATTATATATATATTTAGGGGATAGTCCCGTGTTGGTTAATCCGGAGCTAATGATTCCTACAAACTATTCCAACAGCAACAGGCCAATATTATATAGTTGTTAATCAGGTCCTGTTTCCTGACATAGTTTGAAGGAAACAAGGCACTTTAATGTAGCAAAGGTATATTATCCTCTTAATCCTTGGGCATTAACCTGACAGATAATCCCATGTCGAGACCTGGACAATATTTTCATTATACATTTGGTTACCTATATGAAAAATGTGAATGTTAAAGGCTTCGTTAAAAGGGTCGTATTGGAGGGCTGCTGATTCCTCCAAACCTTACCATGAAACTGAAGCCTCTATTATTAACACTGAGCTCCTCTGTTTCTTAGCATAGTGTGGAGGAAAAATTATTCATCCATAATCCATATACTTTCCTCCTTCACTTAATTAAACGTAGATGGGTTTGTGTTAGGCTTAAGGGACCCTGTGATGTAGTTCGAAAATTGGAGGTAAATGAGTCCTTCAATTACTACCGTGAAACACCATGTATAGGGAATGAGCTTGTTTCGTGGTATAGTCAGGAGGATTCAGAAGCCTCCTATTTTCACACACGATCACAGGGTCCTTAAGGGGAGATTCTCTTGATGGTAAATTAGAAAAACTGTGACATAAAACAACAAATCCCTATTAGTAACATTGAGGCGATTTGTTTCCTGGCATACTTTGGAGGAATCAGTAGACCCCCCACCCCCCACCCCCCAACCCCCTCCCCCCCCAATCAACCAACAAGATAATAATAGTAGTATCGTGTTGGCAAATTTGGAGCAACCGATTCCTCAACTTTTCCAAGCAACAGGACCATTATTTTGGTTATTCTGGTCCTGTTTCCTGCCATATATTGGAGGAATCAAGGAGCTCTAATGCACCAAAACAAAGCTATCTATCCCCTTTAGTTTGAGTCCTGTGCTTGAACTTTTCCTACGCTCGCGAGGTGAAATCAAAATTCGTATATATATATAAATTTTAGCGGCACAGTATTGTCTTTCACACTATACCCTTTCTCTCCCCTTTATTCTTTATTCCCTTCCCCAATATTCTATTTCACAAACATGGCCTTCACCTTCCTCACAATTTTATTCCCATTACATATTCACCTGACTTTAATACAATAATACTAATGCCACGAAGAAGATTTAATTAAGCAGTTATTCTTCTCACAGCATACAAGGTTGCAATTTTCGCTCTTGCAGCTGGGTACCTACTTACTGCTATATAGGTGAACAGGGACATACAGTAGAGGGATGGGAAAATGGTCCAGCAATTCCAACGACTCGTGAATCGAACCCGGGGTCTCTCGCTTGCTAACCAATACACCATGCACTACATACGGTGCTTGTGTGCTTATAGTCTTATGTTTTTCTCTGCATTCGGTTGTCCATTCGTTTGTGTACGGTAAAACGCTTGACTAACCCAGGGAACAAAAGATATACAGTAGTAGTCCACGTGGGTGACTTGGCATTGGAAGGAGAGTAGCTTATAGATGAAATAATATAAACATTCTCAGAAAGCTATAAACATTCACGCCTCTATGCGACGGGGTGTTAAGTGCTCTTGTTCTTCGGCGGGGTTACACAGAGGGAAAGGTAAGAGGATTGAGGAGGGTATTAGCCTGTTATACATGTACACGGGCTAGACTTTATAGTTTATACAGTAGACTCGAGCAGCTTGTAATCTCTCATTTATATTTCATTTTCATTTCTTGTTGCTTGTACTTTGGTTCTCAAACTTTAATTATTTGTTATTTGCACACTCTTTACCTGACTTCTCCCTTCTTCTTTTATGATTGATTGAGTGATTGATTAGCGCCCGAGGAAGAAGGTGATTGAGAGGTGGGATTGAAAGCACAAAAGGTAACAGATGGAAAAACAAAAATGGTACAGTTGGAGAAGTGAAAGCCCCTTTTAGTCGCCTTTTACGACAACCAGAGATATTTGAGAGGTATTCTTAGTCTCCTATCTCAGTGAGTTTTATATATTCAGTCTCTCGATATCTCGCTCCCTTCTGGCAACCCCCACACAGTTCGTCTCATATGAAGCAGATCTCTACCAGCGCTTGTGGAACAAATACTCAAGCAAATGCCTGGCGAGATCTGAATTCTTAGTATTCTATTTATTTAACTTTCTCTGCCTCCTACGTATTCTTTTCATTTTCATGCTCTTCCTACTCTATTTTCGCAATGACAATAATAACATGCATAATGAGACTACACACAATATGATTCTTTCTTCTGTACATGGTTGAGAATAAGCTTTGTACTACAGTATGCAGTTCCTTCCTTAATTAATCAGTAAAAGGCCTGAGATCATGACTTCAAACAGCTTCTAAAGGACCAATAGCAGGCTTGTTACTCTTTGAAAATATTTAAGAATATTTTTTATATTAAACACTTTTACTTCCCCTCTTCTCCTTCCTGTGTCTGTCTGTCTGTCTGTCTGTCTACCCTCGTCTTAATTCCCTTTCTCTGCCTCGGTATCTTCCCCTCGCTATGTCAGCACACATCAATTGACTTCCTCCATCTCCTCCCCCTCACCTCAAACGTTCCATCGTCTAACACATAAATTTCTGTCCTCCTTTCACACTTTCTCACCTTCCTTTTTCAGCCACCTTCATGTCACATTATTCTATCACAACTCTTATCGTACCGTATACTTCATTCTCATACTCTTTTTGGGATAGTATACTTTTGATATAGATTGCAGCGCCTCAATTCCTCCAAAGTATGCCAGGAAACAGACCCAGATGAAGAAAAATAATGGTGGTATCCTTTATTTATGACAGTACACATCTCGTCTCTTATTTATTTATTTATTGCAGTACACGTCTCTTATTTATTTATTGCAGTACACATCTCGTCTCTTATTTATTTATTGCAGTGCACATCTCGTCTCTTTATTGCAGTATATATCTCGTCTCTTTATTGCAGTATATATCTCGTCTCTTTATTGCAGTATATATCTCGTCTCTTATTTGTGAGGTAAAAATTATATCTCTTAATAATCTCCAAGAAGAAACTCCGACTACATCAAAGGGTCCTGCTTCCTTTGATTGTTTCTTATTTTTCTAATTATTTTTTCTCTTCTCCTCCTCCTCCTCCTCCTCCTCCTAATCCTAATCCTTCTCCTCTTCTATTTCCACTTTCACTTTGTATTCCACTTCCACTTTTACTTCCACCTCTTCACCCTCTTTCTGTTTTTCCTCCTCCTCCTCCTTCCTAATGTAAACGAGTCCTTGGTAAATGAGTCCTTCAAATGTTGCCACGAAACACCACTTATAAGGAAGGAGATTGTTTCGTGGCATAGTCAGGTGGAATCAGAATCTTCCATTTCTCATACACGATCATATAGGGTTCTTAATGATTATCTATATACCTATTCCTATATTTTCCCAATATTAAAGGAAGGACTACATTATTTATCTTCCTGAATAAATGTCACCCGAAATTATATCAACAAACAATTACATAGAGAATATACATAATTGAAGAATAAAAATATTGCAGCTTTAGATTGGCTGGAAAGGAGTAAGAGGAAGAAACACAATGAGAAACTCGGAGTCAGCTTATATTTCATGAAAGACATTCTGTTGTGTTATTAATATCGCTGTTGTTCCATTCTGGGTTCAAATATATAATGGGTATATACAGTGTATTCTCAACTTAGATTCTTCAGTAAATAGAATTATTGTTATATTCTACCCTGCAGTTATATATATATATATATATATATATATATATATATATATATATATATATATATATATATATATATATATATATATATATATATATATATATATATATATATATATATATATATATATATATATATATATACTGTATTCTTACTTCAGCTGAACACTTCAGGGGTCACCACAGCTAATTCTATTTGTCATCCACACATTTGATTTGTTAAAGTTTTATTCCTCATATCCTTCCTGACACAACCTTTCCTCTTTATCTAGGCATAAGACTACTCAGGTTGCACTAACTACACCGATCCCATGGCTGTGGAGTTTTAATTAAATGACAACAGCATCTGGTGTACACCGACCACGGCCACCCAACAAGGAGAGTAGAGAAGGAAAGGAGAATAGAAATGAGAAGTTAAATAAGAGTTAAGGGAAAAAAAAGAGGAATGAATAGGAAAGAATAGTAGGATCTGCAAGTAATAAAAGGAGTTAATGGAAAAGAGGAGGGAAAGAGTAAGAAAGGAGATTAGGATATACAAGTAAAAAGAAGAATTAAGGAAGAAGATGGAGAGAGGAGAAGGAAAAAAGAATACGAATAAGATATTATTGGAAGTGGATGGAATGGAAGGAGAGAAGAGCAGGAGAGAAGAGTAGCATACCGTAGACAAGTAATAAGAAGAGTTAGGGGAAAAGAAAGAGGAAGAAGTAGGAAAAGAGAGTAAGATACCCTATACAAATAATAGTAAGAGGATAAGAGAAAGATTAAGGAATAGTTAAGAACAGTAAGAAATGCAAATAAATATAAAGAAAAGTTAAATGAAAAGAAAAAGGAAGAAGAGTGAAGTAGAAAATTAAAGTGAGAATGAGAAGTAAGTGGAAACGAAAATGGAAGGAAGAGTTTAAAGTAGACATAAGAGGGGGAACAGAAGATAAGAACGATCTATAGGTAGGGAAAGAAGCAATTGAGAGATAAGGAGAAGGAAGGGAGAGATAAAAGAAAGATAAAGGGAGGTAAAGTTAGGATGAAGAAATATGTGTGTGTGTGAGAGAGGAGAAAAGACTAAATTGGAGAAAGTTTAATTTCGAGAAAGGAACTAGAGTAGGTGTAAAAAGAGTGAGTTTAAAGGGAAGACAAAGGTGGCACAACCAGCCAGGAGTAACGAGAGAAAACCTGGATGGTGGCTTCTGATTCCTCCTGACCATGCCACGAAACAAGCTACTCCCATAGAGATGGCGTTTCGTGGCAATATTTGAAGGACTCATTTACCTTCAATTTTCCAACTACAGCACAGGGTCCCTTAAGGAGAGAGTGTCTTGACGGTAAATTTTAGGGCTACTGACTCAGCCAATGTTACGAAGCAGATGGCCAATAGAATCACAGAGTTTGGCGGAATCAGTAGGTAATGGGAAACGAAACTGAGTTCATTTGTTTTCCCCGCCGCTTTATTTCTCTCTATTTGTTTCTCCAAGTTTCCATGCCACTTGATCATATTGTATTGTACCCAACTTGAAACTCAGTCTTACAAAGCCTTATAAACCTAATCTTTAACTATCTGCACAATATATTTACATATCCTTTACAATAACATCTTCACTTCTAACACACACTACACAGTATCCATACAATTTAACAAAAATGTCTCCCATTAATTAAAAGAAATGGAAAGAGGGAGAGAATACTAAGATATAAGAGGATTGACTGATGATATTAGGCGACACAACAGCCAGGTCATATGGCGCCCGGGGAAGAAGGTGATTGAGTGATGGGACAGTAAGCACAAAAGGTAACAGATGATAAAAAGGGACAGCTGGAGAAGTGAAAGTCCCTTTTAGTCGCCTTTTATGACGAACAGCGATACTGGGGGATGTATGCATTATTTTATTATCCATTGTATATGAATAATGTATTTCGACAAAGTTTAAGGACCCTATGATCGTGTAGGAAAACTGAAGGCTTCCGATTCCTCCTGACCACGCAACGAAACAAGCTCCTTCCATATAGGTGGAGTTTCGTGGCAATATTTGAAGGACTCTTTTAACTTCAATTTTCTGGCTACATCCCTTCAGTAAATTGAGAATACTACGAGACTGAAAATATATATATGTGATGATAATTATGTAACGAGTGAAGGAGGGAAAGAAGAGGAAGACTTACGAGGAGTAGGAATGAGGTACCAGGAGTGTGAGGAAGCAGTGAGGAAGGTGTGCAAGAACAATGAGCAGCCAAAATGAGAAAAAGTAGAAAAAGTAAAGCGAGGGAATCGGCAGGTGCTGGTGGTGGAGAGAGAGAGAGAGAGAGAGAGAGAGAGAGAGAGAGAGAGAGAGAGAGAGTGGCAAGGAATGTAAGGAGAGTCACAGAATGGGAGAGAAAAATATAAAGACGGGAGAGGGTAAGGAGGAAAACAGGAAGCAGAAGAGGAAAGGGAGAAGGAGGGAATTCAGGAGTTGAACACGAGTTGAACAGAGACGTGCACCATACACACACACAACAAAAAGGGGAAGAAGGAGAATATGTATTAAAAGTGCATTGATAAAGTGGAGGAGTTGATATTTAATTAACAAGCAGGTCCTTCAGGTGTTTAGATTGGGTCTCTCAATTAATATCAGTTGCTTTCCAATTTACCAACAAGATAATCTCCCCTTAATTAAAGAAGGTTAATCAAGTTTATCCTAATATAATCTAATGATAGTTGCTGATAGCGCTTAATATACATGCAGGATATCAGTGTCTTAAACTTTGCTTCAATTACGAGTATATTATACACCCATGGTCCACCTACGCAGTTGGGATTCATTGATTATAAGCGCTGCAACAGCGAGGTCATATGGCGTCCGAGCAAGAAGGTTATCGAGAGGTGGGGCAGTACGAACAAAAGGTAACATATGAAACTATAGGGGACAGTTGTAGAAGTGAAAGCCTCTTTTGGTCGCCTTTTACAACAAGAAGGGTTACTGGTGAGGTATTGGTAACCCCCTGCCTACCACAGGGGTTAAACAGGGCTACTGGGGAGGTATTGGTAACCCCCTGCCTACCACAGGGGTTACACAGGCAAGTGGTGTGTAGGGAAGAGGAGAGCTTGGTTCTTTATGTTGCCTCTGCTCTCTCTATATTGCATTTCTGAAAAAGGTGTTTCTTCCGGGTACACGCTTCTGCTTTGCATGCCAGTAGCGACCGGCGGCGACAAATATTTTGTCCTAAAGTTTGGGTCACATTCAAGAACATTCATAGTGCATACGATGGCGTGGTACCGGTGCCACACCATCGTCAACACCATGAATGTTCTTGCATACGGCCATATATCTTGCCAAGGGATCTACTGGGGATCATTGACCTACATAAAAAAACTCTCCTAAATTTACACGTGAGAAAAAAAAAGTTCTGATCTCTCCTAAGTTATGATATAAAAAGATACTCCTTTCCTACTCAGACGACGTGAGCAGTACGACCCCTGTCTCATAAAGCCTCGACCCATCTCATCTGCTGGTCTCCATCCCACAATATATCAGGTTCACACCCTTCATACTACTTACATAAATATATATTAAGGCCCTTCTGAACACCGCTGTTACACTCATGACTTCCAAACTAATAACCTTAGAGGCTAGTTGGAGTGTAACAATGAGTAAAGCAGTCAATGGAAATAATGGGTTGGAATGATGAAAGAGGACATGACAGTAGAACATGACAGTAGAACATGACAGTGGTGCTTTGTAACCAATATAAAGAGTGTATGAAAAGGCTGATTAAGAAGAAGTGAATTTTAGGGGTACGTAAATAGATCAATGGACAAGTGGGAGTACACACACACACACACACACACACACACAATGATGCACATACACACAATGACACACACTCAAACACAATGTCATACACACAAACATACACATAATGACACACCCACACACCACACAATGAGAGAGAGAGAGAGAGAGAGAGAGAGAGAGAGAGAGAGAGAGAGAGAGAGAGAGAGAGAGAGAGAGGTGTACAGCGACAGAGGGTGACGGTGGGAAACTTTGGAAAGGAAGAGCGACAGGATGGAACGATATATTATTATGCATATGGGATGAGGAGGGGCGAGATGACTAAAGCAGAAGGGGGTTTTAAAGGCGACATAAAAAGAGATAAAAAGAATGTGTTTAGTCACTGCCAAAAGTGTTATATAATAGAGGAGGTGGATTGGGTTGATATTAGGCACCATAACAGCGAGGTCATATGGCGCTCCCCGAAGAAGAAGGCGATTAAGAGTGTGATATTGTAAACACAAAATGTAACGGATGAAAAAAAAGAGCAATTGGAGAAGTGAAATCCCCTTTTAGTCGTAAAATATGAAATATATATACCGTATATGAATTAAATATATAATGAAATATATATATAAAAGTGAAAAATATGATTATTAAACGGATAGAGAGATTAGGTTCAATAAATCTCAAGGCAGTGCAAAATAAAACGCAGATAAATTATGCCATAAGACCAGGAATATAGTTACTTAAGGGGAGAGTATACGTTTGGTACATTGGAGTGCCATGATTCCTCCAGAGTACACCAGTAAACAGAACCAGATGAACGAAAATAATGGTGGACTGTTGCTTGGAATAGTTTGGAGGATTCATAATCTCCAAAAATACAAAAACTATACCCTCCCCATATACAAAACGTCAATAATATAAAAATTAAGGACCCTGTGATCGTGTTTGAGAATTGGTGGCTTCTGATTCCTCCTTCCTATGCCACGAAACAGGTTCATTCTATATAGATGGTGTTTCGTGGCAATAATTGAAGGACTCATTTATCTCCAATTTTCAGACTACAACACAGGGTCCCTTAAGTATGTCACTCCCCAAACCTCGTACAATATTTACCACTGTATATTATTATTATTGATCCTCTTGTCCTGTTTCATTCTCGTTCTCCCTTTTCATCCTTTCTCCACTTTACAGCCTCTCTTTCCTTTTAACACCCATTCTCTGCCTTCCACTGTATTTCCCTTCTCCCAATTCCCCTACACATCACAGTCCTATTTTAGTCTCTATTCTACATCTACTCTCCTTTGTTTTATCATCTATTTCATCTACTCTCCTTTTAATCATCTATATATTTCATCTACTCTCCTTTGTTTAATCATCTATATATTTCATTAACTCTCCTTTGTTTAATCATCTATATATTTCATTAACTCTCCTTTGTTTAATCATCTATATATTTCATTAACTCTCCTTTGTTTAATCATCTATATATTTCATCTACTCTCCAATCATCTATACATATTTCATCTCGTTTCATTGCATGCACTCACTTTTCTTTCTCTCTCTCTCTCTCTTTCCTTTCCCCTTCCCTGTAGCCCCAAGAAGACGACGACGACAACGACAGCTTCTCCAACTTTCTCTCAAAAAGATGCCACGTTTAATAATAATTTTGTATTTTTTATGTTGTGCCTTGGAGCGGGAGGTAGGAAGGGTGACATTAGCATAACCCCCGCCGCGCCGCACTGTGTCGCGTCCAACTGGCTCCTGGGTCGCTTTTAAGGTGACGAGCAGGTTGGGGGTGGGGGGTGGGGGTGCGGAAAGGGGGGGAGTGTATGATGGGGGAGTGTGGGGGAGGGAGGGAGGGAGCGAGGAGGAGTGTGTGGGGGGGACAGGAGGAAGAGGAATAAGAATATAAATGCGAAAAAGGAGAGAAGAGTGTAAGAAGAAGAAGGATGGTATAAGAAAGATGGAGAAAGGAATGTAAGATAAAGAGGAGAAAGTAGTGTAAGGGGAAGGGGAAGAAGGAGGGTATGAAAAAGAGCGAGAAAGTAGTATACGAAGGAGAAGAAGAATAAATGAATGTACAAATGAGGAGAAAGGAGTGTGAGGAAAAGGAGAAATAAATGTACGAATGAGGAAAAAAGAAAAGAATATATTTCAAAAAGGAGATAGGAGAAGTAAGGAGAAGAGGAGAAAGATGTGTAAGGAGAAAAAGAATATATATACGGAAAAGGAGATAGGAGTGTTGAGATAAGGAGATAAAAAGAGAAAGGAGGAGATAAGGAGAAATGAGAAGGAGATAAGGAGAAATGAGAAGGAGATAAGGAGAAATAAGAAGGAGATAAGGAGAAATAAGAAGGAGATAAGGAGAAATAAGAAGGAGATAAGGAGAAATAAGAAGGAGATAAGGAGAAATGAGAAGGAGATAAGAAGAGAAAGGAGGGTAAAGGGAAGAAGAAAATTTAAGAAAGAGGGGAGATGAGTGTAAGGAAAAGGAGAAGAATTAAGGATGGGAGAAACAAACGAGGAAGAAAGAAGTGTAAAGGAAAATAGAAGAAAGAGGAAGAAAGGAGTGTAAAGGAAAGAAGAAGGAAATATACGAAAGAGGAGAAAGGAACGTAAGGAAAAGAAAAATTAAATGTACAAAGGAGAAGAGAGGAGGATAAAAGGAAAGAAGGATGGCATAAAAAGAGAGGAGAAAGAAGTGTAAGAATGAGAAAATATATGAAAGAGAAGATAGGAGTGTAAGGATAAGAAGATATACGAATGAAAAGAAAAGAAAAAGTTTAAGGAGAAAGAGAACGGTATAAAAAAGAGGAGAAAGAAGTGTGAAAAGAAGAGTTTATACGAAAGAGAAGAAAGGAGTGAAAGGATAAGAAGAATGACATAATAAGAAAGAGAGATAAAAAGGGAACAAAAAGGAGGTTAGAATGAAAGAAAGAAGAAGAAGAATAGGAAAAGGAGAAGAAGAATAAAAGGAAAAGGAGAAGGAAGGTTAAAAGGGAAATATCTTGTAAAAAAAATGGTACGAGTGAGAAGAGAACATAGAATGGGTGAAGAGGGAGTGGAGGAGGAGGGGTGGAATGCCTGCTGGAGTAGAGGAGGAGGAGGAGGAGGGGGAGGAGGGAGAGGAGGGGGAGGAGGGAGAGGAGGGGGAGGAGGGGGAGGAGGGGGAGGAGGGAGAGGAGGGGGAGGAGGGAGAGGAGGGAGAGAAGGGGGAGGAGGAGGAGGTGGAGGAGTGGGAGGAGGAGGAGGTGGAGGAGTGGGAGGAGGGGGAGGGGGGAGAGGAGCAGGGAAAAGTTGAAGAGTATGAATAAAAAGATAAACTGAGAATACAAAAGGGTGGAAAATAGCTGAAAAAAAGGTGAAAAGTGGGGGAAAGATGGATTAGAAGAACGAAAGAGGTTTTAAGAGTAAAAAAAAAGCTGAACAAAAAAAAATGAAAAGTGAAGAATAGAGGGATCAGATGAACGTAAGAGGTGTTGAGAGAAAAGAAAAGGCTGAAAAAATGTGAAAAATGGGGAAAAAGATGGATTAGATGAACGTAAGAGGTGTTTGAGAGAAAAGAGAAGGGTGAAAAGATGTGAAAAGGGAAGAAAAGATGGATCAGAAGAAATGAGTTTGAGTGGGTCAGTGAAAAGAGAAGGGTGGAATAGCTGAATAGAGGATGAAAGATGATGAAAAAATGGATCAGAAGAAGAAAGGTAAGAGGTGATGAAGGGAAAAGAGAAAGGTGGAAATGGCTGAAAAGGTGAAGAGGGAAGAAAAGAGGTGAAGAGGGAAGAAAAGAAGTGAAGAGGGAAGCAAAGAAATGAAAAGAGGTGAAGAGGGAAGAAAAGAAGTTGAAATGGAAGAAAAAGTGAATAGGAAAGAAAAGAAGTGAAGAGGGAAGAAAAGAAGTGAAGAGGGAAGAAAAGAAGTGAAGAGGGATGAAAAGAAGTGATGGAGGGAAAGAGAGAAAGGTGGAAATGGCTAAAAAGAGGTGAAAAGGGAAGACAAGAGGTGAAGACGGAAGAAAACCAGAAAGGCGTCAGAGAAGGTCGATGAACAATAAGGTATAGAGGATGACAACGGTGTGGGTCGGGTGGTGCATCGAGGGTCAATATGTGGAGGCAAGAAGAAGCAAAAAATAGGAAAGCTACAGATGCGAGGTGGGGAATAAAAGGCAAGAGTGGTGTGTTAGCTGTGTGTGGTTTTTTTGTATGTGTGTGTGTGTGTGTGTGTGTGTGTGGTTTTGTGTGTGTGTGTGTGTGTGTGTGTGTGTGTGTGTGTGTGTGTGTGTGTGTGGTTTTGTATGTGTGTGTGTGTGGTTTTGTATGTGTGTGTGTGTGGTTTTGTATGTGTGGGTGTGTGGGTGTTTTACCTAGCGTTAGCAAACCCGGCGTATCGTAGAACAACTTTTGTACGAATATAGCAAAATACCAACATAATGGGGCCATCCGTTCAAGATATACTGTATGTTTATTCCAAGTAGATTCCACTGATACAAACTCAATCCACGCTCACCTACCTTTAATATTATTGTATCGTAATTAATCACAAACTCAATCCACCTTTAAGGACCCTGTGATCGTGTTTGGGAATTGGAGGCTTCTGATTCGTACTGACTATGCCACGAAACAAGCTCCTTCCATATAGGTGGAGTTTCGTGGCAGTATTTGAAGGACTCATTTACCTCTAATTTTCTGACTACATCACAGGGTCCTTAACTGTATCGTAATTAATGTGTTATAAGTCCTGGGTAACGTTTTATCTGATACTAATAATACACCTCGAAGGAAAAGATAACAAAGCAGAAGGTTAAAAGGACGAACAAAACAATAAGATTACCAAAACACTACAAAAATCTACAGACAATTATAACTGCATGGGTTCTGTGAGATTATAACTGAATATACGATGCTGAGTTAAGGGGATATTATTATAGCACATTGTTTTGGTTGGAGAATCTGGAGCAAATGATTCCTCCTCTCCTCCTCCAAACTATTCCAGGCAACAAACAGGATGCAATTTATTTTCTCTTCCTTCATCAGGGTCTGTTTGTTTCCCGGCATACTTTGGAGGAATCAAGGGGCTCCAATCTTTCAAGAGGCACGAGTGAAAAGATGGTGAAGTATAGAGAGGAGGAAGAGAACGAAACTATAACGGAAAAGATGGAAGAAAGGAGACAGTAGTAGGACGAGAAGCAAAGGGAGAGAAAAAGAAAAGAGAGAGAGAGAGGAGTAAAATGAAGGGGAGGAGGAAGAAAAAGTGGGAGTTGAGGAGAGGAGGAAAAGGAGGAAAAAGTGGAGTTAAGGAGAAGAGGAGGAAGAGGAGGAGGAGGAGGAAAAGGTTGTTTGGTTGATGAAATAATACTAACAACAGTATACCTTATCCATTAGGCTATGAGGAGGAGGAAACGGAGGAGGAGGAAAAGGAGGAGGAGGAGGAGGAGGAGGAGGAGGAGGAGGAGGAGGAGGAGGAGGAGGAGGAGGAGGAGGAGGAGGAGGAGGAGGAGGAAAAGGAGGAGGAGGAGGAGGAGGAAGAGGAGGAAAGAGTGGGAGTTGAAGAAAAGGAAGAGGAAGAAGTGATCTATCCTACCCCACAGTGAGGCAGGAGGTGTGAGTGTGACACCAGAGGAATGGCCAGAGAGGAACATGAGTGTCAAAGTTACAAGAGTCAGTTACAAAAGTTGGCACTGGAGAAGTTTTGCAGTTTTTGCTGTATTTTTGCATCGCTTTTTACGGTATGTTTGTTGCTCCCTTCAGTGTGTGTATGTATGTATGTATGTATGTATGTATGTATGTATGTATGTGTGTGTGTGTGTGTGTGTGTGTGTGTGTGTGTGTGTGTGTGTGTGTGTGTGTGTGTGTGTGTGTGTATGTGTGTGTGTGTGTGTTTACGAAGGCCTCTCTTATCTTCCAGCCACCCTATCAAGACGCTATAGTACCGGTGTGGTGCGTCTCGTAAGCCACAGACGTCAAGGAGGAAGATTCAACAATGCTGCATTATAGGTGCTAAATCTATATATCATGGTTGTGGTTGTTATTGTTATTGTTGAAGTTCCTCAAGCTGTCTGACCGAGCAGCCCCGTATAATATTATATTTATATATCATTGTTGTTTGGGTTACTAATTGTGTATGGGTTATTGTCAATATTTTAGTGTTCATATATATATATAATTATATATGTTATCGAACCAGAGCTGTGTATATGGATGTAGCAATGTTGTGTGACCAAGTAAGCAGTTGACTTGCCTCTCTCTATCTCTGAAGACACACGAACTCAATTCACTGTACTTTTCAACAACAACAACACTACAAAGACATTTTGCTGTGTACTACGAGGTTTTGGGTGCAAGGAATGATAGCATAAAATGTCACTCCGAGTCATTCTAAAAATAAGAAAAAATTTAGGCATGGAAGCAAGACAAAAGAAATCAAACTGCAGCGTAAAAAAATGGTTCCCCCTTTTTACGTCCCTTGAAAACCCCACGTCCAGGCAGACCAATTATAAAAAAAAATCCCCAGTTATTAAATTTTTTATATATAACCTTTGGCGTTTTGAGAAGGGGTGACGTTTGCTAGGGAATACTGTGTGTGTAAATATACACACACACACTTTTTTTTTATCTTCCTAAGATGAATATTTGTTTGCATTTTAACACTCTTTTAATCTATTACACACACACACACACACATACACACAAAATATTTTTAATTCTAATGGTAGGAAAAAAAGGCATATTTTATCATTATATTAATACTCCTAAGTTAATTTTGTACTGATTTACAATCATATTATTGGTTGTAACTCCATAATAACATGTTGTAATACATAACTTTAACAAGAGACAAGCAGGCATATCTATGCCATAACTATAAAATATACACAATACGAAAAAGTATTCTGTCATACGAAGAGGCGTATCCACTAAAACAATTTAAAATAATGTACAGGAAACAAAAACCTTTATTCATACATAAGTAAATTATGTGCATGTAAATAACTGTAAAACGACACTCACGGTAATGAAAACATATATATATATATATATATATATATATATATATATATATATATATATATATATATATATATATATATATATATATATATATATATATATATTGACAGACGACCACTACTGCGGCCGACCTTCCAGCGAACCCTGGCAATTCCAGTTCTCTCTGTCTCTCTCGTTTCTCTTGAGCCAGAGGTCCAGAATGCCCGCGCAGCCCTCGACTCAGTGTACTACTAGCCGTCAAAGGGGAAGGATGTGTCGTTGTTCTCTTAAAGTGTACGCATTGGGCGAGCAATCTTGAACTAGTGGTACGAAACTGTGCATTTCCATCGGAGGTATATAATCCGAGGGTTAATTTACCATAGGTTTATATACTAGTGATATCCAAAACAAGACTCATACAAAAGAGAGACTATTAATGCAACTGAAAAATAAAAGGAACAATATGAAGTAATGGAAACATTCATAATTACCATAGTAAATTCAATAGGGTTTATTCACTTGCACTCAATTAAAAGTAATGCAGCCGTATTCTTGGTTCGAATCCCCAGCCTTGTACACATCTTAAGAAGTATGTTTGGAAATCATTTAGCGACCGTGGGAATTGCAGTGTAAAAGTCACATATCTATGAATATTAACACATACCTACCCAAAGGACATTTGAATTGCTAGTTTATGGAAGAATTCCTGGTGAAGTGAATTGCTATCCCCAGACACCTCATCTCACCAGACTTGACTCCACTGTAATTGTAGTCTTGGGCTGACCTCATCATATCATAATTTTCTCAGTTGAAAAGGCATAGTGACCTTGTACAAAGAGTGATCCATTGTGTGGCCTCAATAACCCATTAGGGAGTGTATTGCCAATTTATCCCTAAAAACAATGACTTGGCTGGTGCCATAACTTACTCTATTTTGCTGGACTGAATTGCGTCCTCATTATTATATCTCCTTAGTTACTTATGATACTTTATGTAGGCAATTTGAAATATAATTACGTGACACGATATAACTAACTATACTTTGTGATGTGACCTGATGACATAAAAATAAGAAAATTATATAAAATACAATGTTTTTTTTAAGATTTGACATGAACCACTTTGCCTGAATTCGAATATTGGCGAAATCGTCATGTACGAGTTTTAGTGAAGTTAGATTATTATAGTTTGGTTTCTGTTAAAAGGTTGGACAAAAGGCTTCACACACGTCACAGCTCCTGGTGACAAACGACACAGCATAACAGATGAGAAATGGAAAGTGAAAGGTGTTTTTTATTTGGGCTACTCGTATACGTTAGTTAGTAGTTTTCGTTTTATTTATTGTTTTTTATGGGAATTTTGTCTCACCCTACGCCTCTCAAGAGTTCATTATAGTATTAATACTATAAAATTGAGTATTTGATTTAAAGACTCACAAAGATCTCCCTAGTACTGGAAGACCCTGTAGCACGATGGAGAAAGTGATAGAGAGGTGGGAAAGTAAACACGAAGTAAAGAGCAAGAAAGGAAGGACAATATCTTCAGTACATGTGAAGAGGAAAGACTAATGAACATTGCCTATTGCTTATTCATTGTAGGGACGAGACATAGGCCTAACCTAAATCCAAAATGAAGCACGCATCATCAAAAAATTTATTGCCGAAATGTGTAGTCTTTTCAAACAGGTAATATATGTTTTAAGGCAGTGATGCTCAGTATTTAAAATAATTTATATGAGAGTTGATATAATTTATATCACTTTTTTTACCTCAGAACTTACGATCCAAAAGGAGAGGCAACGAGTGCTTTGGTGACGAGTGTACAGTTGTATCCTCAAGTTCAGTGAATAATTGAGACTTATAATTTATTTTGCTTTTATGGTTATTCTGGTCTAGGGTAACTAACTATTACACCATTCTAAATATCATTGTTTCCTAAAATATGTATATAACTCGTCACATGAGCCAGTAATAATTATGTGGGATGGGGAAACCTTACAAATGGAGGCGACTGTAGCTTATTAGTGCAGTTACCTATAGACCAGACCATCATCCGGGACTTATTTGTTTTCCTATTAATTAATTGAAATGGAATGCACTCTCACACTCACTCCCCATTGCTCCTCTCCCAACTCTTACCTCACTCCTCTCCTGTAGCCTCCACATTATTTCTCTTTCTCCTCACATTATTCGGGATTATAAAAAAGATTATACTGTATCTTGTGAGAAAAATGTGAAATACTTATTCATCTCAAAGCAGGAGTGACTAAGATGAAACCAAGGATCGCAATAAAATGAAATGCATATGCAAATGAAATATGTATGAGCTCATATATATTATATATACATATCTTGAAACCATAAACACATATCAAGTTAAAATGACGAAACAGGAATGAATACTGGAGAATACGAGAGCAAACTTCTGAAATGTAACTCTTACTAGAAACCAAACATATAATTTGAACCAATAAATATAACAATACTGTAACAGAAGTTTTTGAATTACGAAGCTATATATTTTGTCAGTGACACTTGAATTATATATTAATGTATCGTTGGCACATGAATTCATACACACGCTGTTGTTTTCAAGGGTTTACAACATATAGAAAATTTAACACTATGTAACTGCAATATTACATTATTATTAGGTTTGATGTTATGCAAAACACCGAGTCACTTGGTAAACCGTTCATTGCAGTACTTCCAGAATAATGAATGACAACTCTTTCCATTATAGTCTGTGTATAAATCTCTGTGACAAACTGTACCTACAGAAATAATGAACTAAATATGATGAGATTAAGAAACTATGAATGGTGGTGCGATACTATTATATATTCAATTTGAACAGTTGGCATGTAGTAAACTGGTGAATCCAACTCATAATTCTGAAAGAACGAACTGCAAAGAAAATGTGAAATGTAACTTATAATTTTAACTGATAAAATAACGAGTGAGTAACTTATGAAGGAGCATAATGACAAAATGCAATAAAAGGTTGGAAACTCCTTGCGCGATTTATTTATACGATATATATATGCAGGAGTTCGCCTCAGGGTGTAAGCAGACTTTGAATGTAAATGAGAAATTTCCAGTGTGTACCGTATGTGTTACAGTTATTGCCTACTTTATCAATTGCTTTTAGTAATTCATTTTGGTTTGTCTTGACACAGACCAAAAAGCTCAGAAATTATATGAGAGATCACGAACATTATTACAGTACCAAATAAAATAAAAAGTACTATTGGCCACAATAATTCATATTTCATATTATTTTTGAGGGTTTACAACACATGGAAAATGGAAAATTATATAACTGTAATATAACACTATTATTCGGTTTATTGTTTTGCAATTACCGAGTCACTTGGTAGACCATTCATTGCAGTGCTTCCAGAATAATGAACTCTCTTTCCTACATAGCCTGTGAAACAATTTCCTACATAGCCTGTGAAAGAACTGTACTGTATATGCTGTGTTCTGTTATTAATTCACTAATGATAATAGCATTTGCCTTCAGGTATGAAATTACAGAATAAGTAGGTGTAAATTTTTAATGACGTGTAAAACTAAGCATATCATTTGGCAAAGTTTCATTAAATAACATTACGCATTACATAATACTCTGGGTTTCGGATGCTGCCTCAATATTGTTTGATGAATTCATAGCAACACATATATTTATGAGTTTCATTTTGTGTTTCGACCCTTATTTAGTGATCACATTCTCATCTTTATCGTGGAGTAGTAAACACGAAACAGCATTGGACTTTATAACTATTTATTCGAACTTGTTGGAATTTGTTGACTGTCGACAGTGTCTCCATGGATGTTATTTATGTCAGTCACGTCATTACGTATTTTCTATGTAAAATTACCTTTTTCCCCAAGACAGTGTAGATAATAAAGACATTAAGTGAATTCAATAATAACTGGTGCAAACCCGAGAGGTTATATTAATAAAATTGATAATAATAGACAAAAAAATAATGCAGAAAATAAGAAATTCTCAATTATTCTGATGCAGATCTTAATGTGAATGCATAGTTTATACAAGAAACATTAAAACTGAACTAAAGATAATACTTTGACATACTTACTGTGTTAATGACACTAAATCAATTAACCAGAGCAAGCACACTAATATGATATTATTAAGAACTGACAAATTAGACAGAAAAACTGAATAATTTACATATTCAAAACAAAAATCGGCGGTAAATAAACATACAATCCAGCATCAGTTTTCTATATGGTGGTCACAAACAGTCTGCAACATTACTGACCACCTGACCTCTCTAGACCTGACCTGACCTGACCCATACAAGGGCGGTATGAGGGAAAATGACCTGGCCCACGGGAAGGGGTGAGAGGAAAGGCAAGTGACTTTCTTCCTCCCTCATTCCTCAGTCACTTTTTCCCCTCATCGGTTTCAACATCCCTTCAATTCACCTCCTATCATCGCTTTTGAAGGTATGTGTCCCCCTCCGCCCCCCCTCACCCCCTGTACTGCTGGAGTGTTGGCATACTACGAGGTGTTGTGTTAATAGTGTCATTCTACAGAGTTACAAAGTTTCCTTTTATCACGATTGTACTGTAGGTAACTTTTGGATTTATGCCCATTTTTCATACCGAACTGCTGTGGATTTGTGATTTTTTTTTTTATTGTCTGATGAGCTTTGAATGCGGACAGTGATATTTCTGGTACTCAACTGGCCGTGTATATCCTTTCAAGGCATCTGGAGGTTATAATGACATGCTGAACCATTGAGAAATATAATGTTATTACCTTTAGGCTGTCTCTGAAAAATATTTACCCAATTTGGTACTTGTAGTTAACATATTGCGAAGTCATTGAACAACGTTATTATCTGAGTGAGGTTTATCAGGTATTTATTTGCGGATAAGCATTACTGATTATTTAAAACTATAGGCAGCGGCTGTACACTCAAATATAAAACTCTAGTCAGCTCTAACCCACACAATCATGTAACTTCGATATTCGTCACACAACACAACTGCTTCTTCTGTACCTGTGTTGTTTTATTAAGAGTTACAAGATCATAATTATCCCTAAGCACAAATGGAACAGACGAATGACAAAACCTTTCTTTAAGGATCCTGTACTCGTGTAGGATAATTGGAGGCTTCTGATTTACCCTGACCATGCCACGAAACAAGCTTCTTCCATATAGGTGGTGTTTCGTGGCAATATTTTAAGGACTAATTTATCTCCAATTTTCTGACTACAACACAAAGTCCCTTAAGCGAACATATTATTACTACAGTAGTTTTGTCATAGTGAGTCAGTACGGGACTAAAATAATAAGCGTAAAATTAATAGACAAATGAATATAATAAATAATTATTATACTTCAATAGTACCGCATATCTCTCTTTCGTCTTGATGGGTGTGTGTTTGTGAGTTTATGATGTATGTATGTATGTATGTATGCATGCATCCGTAAATTTATATGATGTATGTATGTATGTATGCATCCGAAAATGTATATGATGTATGTGTATGTATGTATGTATGTATGCATCCGTAAATTTCTATGTATGTATGTATGCATCCGTAAATTTCTGTGATGTAGTGTGTGTAAGAGCAGAGATAGGGTATTGCCCCCCTAGGCTGTCTGAAATTGGCCCCCAGACAAAACCCCGACGAGTATGGCGTTTCGTTTGGCACCTCCTGGGAATCAAAATACCTGGCCATACCAAGTTTCATTGACTTTGACTTTCGAGTTTTACACACACACACACACACACACACACACACACACACACACACACACACACACACACATACACACACACACACACACGTTCTATCTATCTATCTATCTATATCTATATCTATCTATCTATATCTATATATCTATATCTATATCTAACTATCTATCTATTTACCTACCTACCTATCTACCTACCTACCTATCTACCTACCTACCTACCTACCTACCTATCTATCTACCAAAACAATACCGTACATTAAACGTTGAGAGTGGTAATAAAGAGACTGTCCGTGAATGGAGTGCCTCACCCTGACTAGTAGTGTGTGAGGCCATATGGAGTGATTCAAGAGGGAATTCATTAAGTTCATGGATGAGTAATGGGTTTAAAGCAAGGGCCCATGAATTATGAACCTCAATGATGCTGAGTTACCATTATTTTACTCTGATGAATGTGTTTTTTTGTTTTTGTTTTTTATTAATATTTTATGTGGCTCGTGTTAAATGCGTGGTAATATATAAATATATATTAAATTCATGATGAGTTTCCATTATTTTACTCTGCATTTTTTTTTTTTTTTTTTTTTTACGTGTCTCGTGTTAATATATATTGTACAGTACTGTAATTATCAAGTGTGAGCAATGTAAGTTAGACAGTGTTCTCCTTTAAAACATATTATACGAAATCCATTCTGTTCCTATATCAATATTAAAGGTACCGTAAACAATTTAAAATTTACACGTGAACAATCCCTTTAAAGTCAAAATAAAGTAGACTATACATGAACAAACCCACTAAAATAAAATAAATAATATATACACATAGGTAAATTTCCACAATCGCTTCTTTACATTGAGGTTAGTGATAGATACACTTTCAACTTTTATATTATATAATATTATTAATCAATTTCAATGTTCACTGACCGCACATTATTTACTTGTAAGGACAATGACATCCCTTTTCACTCATTACCTTCTCTATGGTACCACAAAAAAATATATAATTCAAACCCGAATCCGGAGTTTACACTTAAGGGGGAAGAAGAGTACAGTGTTGGTAAGTCAAAAGCAACTGATTCCTCCAAACTATTCCAAGAAGCAGGCCACCATTATATTTATTAATCTGGTCATGTTTCTTGGTATACTTTGAAAGAATCAAGGCGCTTTAATGTGCCAAACGTGTATTATCCCATTAATGTTATTTCCTTTTGCCAGTCATGGAACTCACCTCTAGTTAAAAATCTTATAAATATTTCTAACAAGCAGGTGAACAGATTAAAAAACAAGCGGACAAACTAAAAAGAATGATATCAGACAGACAGCACATTCCCCTTCCATGTCATGAAAGTCTACGGACAATTGCATCCATATTTCACTATGTACAATGCCATTAAGCCCATAATATTCATGATGTAGTGTACAGTCCCAGACTAATGTTCTGTTCCACAGCCAGTTACAGGGTGCCGCTTTCTGTACCACTTCAGTTTCGGACAACGAACCACCTGACTATATTTTGGATTTCATTATCATTCGGTTGACCATTTGTTGTTTATAAGTTAAATTTATCATCTAGTGCTTCATTGTACGAGTCTCAAGTGGTTCAGAAAGCTGGTCCAATATGGCTGGCTGTGGGAAACAAACATCAGTCCGGGACTGTACACTACATACTGAATATTATGGGGCGTTATGGTAGTGTACATAGGCCTAGTGAAATGTGTATGTAATTGTCCGTACACTTTTATCGCATGAAGGGTAATGTGTTGTTTGATCTCATTCTTTTTAGTTTGTCTGCTTGTTTCTTGATATATCATTCGTTGCAGTACTTTCAGAATAATGACATCTCATTCCATATAGCCTGTGTACGAATTCCTGTGGCCTAACTCTACAGACATAATGATACGAATTGTATATGAATATATATACCAAATGTTACGGGTAAACATACATAATATCATATACAACAACATCTGCACACCTGCTGAATATAGCCTACAACAATATCTGTATACCTAAGTTCACACACCCAACATCACCCAACACAACTCCAGGTAATTTGATCACCTTAACACTCGCCATCACAATTACTCTCACACACAACAAAATATTCACCAACACCTAAAGAACAGTAATCCGGAAATGAAAACCCACTCACTCACTTCATTCATCCCTTTCTATATATATCTTTCCACACACACATACACACACGCACGCTTGTACAAATACACATGCATACATACATACACACACATTAACAAAGTACCTTTTGATTAGCATTATTTTTTTTACAACATGCCAGCCACTCCTTCAGCTCGGCACTTCATTACTCAGTGCACCTACTCTTCTGCAATACGTAAATATCCACAACAAAAGCACGCATGTGAGACACTTTGTATGTAAACAATCACATAATTATGTTAACAGCACTCGTCTAGCTACAGTAAACTAATGGAGTATTATTCTGTGTAAACCTATTTATAAGGCAGGGTATGCAAATATATATTTTCTTGCATGTATGATGTTCACGTCTATAGTTTGTGATGTGTTGTGTGGTTGTCCTGATGTCTGTATAAGGACAATATGATGCTTACACACGAACAAGGACGAACAGTATATATACATACATAGATGAAGAAAACAGTAAAAATTCAAAGACAATACCAACTCATATGTGCAATTTATTAACTCCTAACAACATGTATTACATTACTAGAAGCTTGTATTGCTATATGACCTTTCTCTCACGAGGGAATTGGTGTCACTAAGACTACATAATATACAATAATATCAAGAGTTTGGGATTCGGAGTTAGTCGTAGATTTACACTGTCGGGCTGAACACTAAGGCTTCCAATGTGTGAATAATGAATGACACAATACAGGACGCTTAATTACTGAGGCACAGGTATGAATGAGGAATTACATGTGTCAACGTAGCGTGTTATAAAAGCCTCGAGTTGCGTTACACAGAATATTGATATATCATGACAATGCTAATATAAAATAAATTCAACCTATCTATCTTATATGCACCACGATTATTTTCTGGCCTGCCACAAAACCACCTCTGGTATTATGTAGTGATAATGCTTATTTCTTTATTAGGCATTAAAAATCGTCATCACTTCCAAAAAACATAAGTGAGAATGGTGTGTAATCAGCCTAAGGGACCCTGTGATGTAGTCAGAATGTTGGAGGTAAATGACGCCTTCAAATAATGCCACGAAACATCACCTTTATGGAAGGAACTTGTTTCATGGCATGGAATCAGAAGTCTCCAATTTTCATCACAGGGTACTCAATTAATTGCGAGAAAAATAACAACAACGATAGCGTTATTAAACTGTTCCATCCTATTCGTGAACATTGACTTTAAAGTTAAATGAAATAATACACTACTCATATTCTGAATTAAGTAGGAAGCGATATCTAATGTAGTCTAATGGATTAAAATGCATCTCTTCATTCCCGTGCCTATCTCTACAACAATTTTTTTTCATTGATGAAGTTACTTAAAAGCTATCGTCAACGAAAATTATTAACACAAAATTTTCTATTGTTAAGATGTTGAGTGTTAGACAGGCAACAAAACTGAGTGAAATAAATGTATGGTACAGTAGGTGAGGTAGACAGGCAAACACAACCTTAATACTGTGCAGACTGATAGGCAGAAAAACGGAAAGGAATATAGGTCGAGGGTTGAGGAAGAGGAAGAGAAGAGAACATGATTATTAACACTGATAATCATATCCCAGCAGAAAAGACTTACAATATTTTGATAGTTGTGGTCAATAACCTCGGAAATCCAGAGAGTGACAATGAGGGTGGGATAATAAATATATGACAAATGGATTAAATGTTGATCCATGTTATAAAACAAAGTGGGTGCAATTATTACAGGACAAATTATATGATGTATACTATGAACCAAATTTTAGTAAAGATATTATGGAGTTATCATTGTTGACCAGACGTTGTTGTACATACATTGTGCTACAGATATTGTGGAAATAAAAGTGGGCCAGAAATTGTGTCAAACTGTACTACCGTATATAAAGTGAGACAAATTGTGGTGTGTGCCTTTAACAACTTTGACATAAACTGTGTGAAAAATTGAGGAACAAAAATATCGGATTAAATTGTGAGACTGCAGATGTGTGACACAATATAAACACTGACAACAGCTCAACAGGATTTGACAATTAATATGTATCAAACTAACTAACTGTAAGCTATGATGATAATAAATTAAAAGGGTAATGTAGTGAATGATAATAATATATTCATTTAATGGGCTACAACACTTTGAATACAGATCCGTAGCTTAATGTGTAGGGAAGAAAAAGAGCGGAAATACAAACTTCGATCTTGTAAAAAAATTAAAACTTTTTTTACAGTAAATAGATCGCGGACTTAGGTACAATATATGTAAAAAGAGTAAATTTATGCAATAAAAATTAGTAATACTTTCCTTTTATTGTGAATTGTCTTAAATAACAGGCACTAGGAACAACACACTGTTGGTTAAAACAAACTAGCAAGAGAGAAAAAGTTAAAGACTCTATAATCTTGTATGAAAATGGGAGGCTTCTGATTAATCCTGATTATGCAACGAAACCTACTCCTTCCATATCCCTATATAGATAACGTTTTTTTGACATAGTTTGGTAACCATGGATCCGACAGACCTCAAAAGGAAAATCTACCAAACAAATACTTATGATAATCTTATTTGAATAATGTGAGAATAGGTATGAAACTAAGTCATTGCATTTCATTTTCGTCAACAAATCAATGTACATTCATCATTCTTAAGCTTGTTTTTAGTTCATTTATATATATTTGCAGAACTTAGTCATTGCCTTTGAATTTATGTCTATTGTTTGTGATTCCTGCAGATAATAAAATTATATAGTGATAAATTTGCACCAGTTGTCTCTCGTTATCAAAGATTCATATTTTGTAAATATATAGATGAAAATAATACGTATGTAAAGCTTAAAGTAATGAAATGCAGAGAAATTTTAACCTATTAAGGACTTTGTATTCTTCAATGATAACTGGAGGCTACTGATTCCTCCTGACCATGCCACGAACCAAGCTCCTTCCCTGTAGGTGGTGTTTCGTGGCAATGTTTGAAGGACTCATTTATCTTCAATATTCTGACTAGGCTACACCACAGGGTCCCTTAATCCCTCCCGTGTCCAATAAACAAGGTGGCTCCTCTAATAATAACTCGACCATGGTCACGAGGGATGAAAACTGGGCGTGGCTGGTAGAGGAGTGAGTGGGATGGGCAGGAACTTTATTCATTGGTGAAGTGGAACGACGTTGGTATATTGGTGCCCTAGGAAAGCTAAGGGGTGATTCTCTTGTTGGTATATTGTATGGCTAATGATTCCCCCAAGCAATACCAAATAAACTGACAGGTAGCGACTTCATTGTTACTCAATTTTATTATTATTTTTATCTTGTGGGTGTTTTGGGGTTTATATCCTACATGCAATGCAGTCAAACAGAATTCTTACTCGTATACACCTTAGAGCTACCAGCAGCCCTCTCTTCCCTACATAAATTGATGATTTTTTTAAGTAATTCATGACAAACTTATTATTGAACGGAATTACCCACACTCACACTCACAAACTATGTATAAAAATATCTTAAGGGGGAAGTAAAGTGATGGTAGATCTGGAGCGCCTTGAGTCCTCCATAGTATGCCAGGAAACAGGACCAGATTAGCAAAATTAGTGGTGTCCTGTTGCTTGGAATAGCTTGGAGGAATCAGTTGCTCCAGATTTATCAACATGCACAGGCTTCAGGGTCAATGTTCTACCGTGCATTACAAAACTTTAGCATTAGTCGTACATAACAGAGAACATAATACAGCTAACATCAGTAATTTGCACTCAGTATAAGAAACAGTCAACAATTAACTCTAGTGGAAGGCCAGAAGTAATGGTGAAGGTGTCTTTCCCAAGGGACCATACTTCTCTGTGACATTAAATTTGATAACGGCTTCCAACTCAAGATAGATACTCACACACTGATCAATACTTTAATACTATCATTCTACGAGCGGGGCAATATACATGAGTTACTATAGATATACAGAGTGATAGAGAGAGTAAGGGCCTTTAGAGTGATGAATGGGATATATAGTCAAAGAGTTTAATTAAATAGAAAATTATGCACACGCACAGATTGGCTAGATAGACATGCCGAGTCAGTCGAACCGTGAGCCTTGATACGGCCTTGTCACCCAACCCATCCTAGACAGAGATGACAGTACTTTAGCCATGGTCACTGCAAGGCATCATCATCATTAGCAACAGAGCTAATTGTTGGGTTCACTCCAGTGTAATTTTCTCTGTCTCTCTTTGTCTGTCTTTGTCTCGTCTTTATGGTATTCATCGCTTCTCTTTTCCATTTCATTATTATCTTTTCCCCTTTTTTCCTCTTCCTTCCCCCTGTAAAACAGTATCATATCAATATCACCTCCCTGTCACCAAAACCACAATCACCACCACCACTATTATCATCATCATCATCTCACCACCACACTCCTACCTCATACACTACAGTCTCTTCACCACTCCATCTTCACCACTTCTATACCCCAGCACCTCACCACCACCACCACCACCACCACCATCATTATTTCACTACCACTACTAACTACTCCACCACCACCACCACTCCTCCTCTTCCCCAAATGCTGTCGTCTCACCATCATTACTCTCTCCACACAACTCCGTATAAAAAGCCAGCAAGGTGGACTAATTGACAAGCCTGAGGGTCGCGTGCAACTTCCTTCACCAGAGTATTTAGTCATGAGTTTCTACCGCCCGAGAAGGCCCTCAAAAAATATCCCTAGCTCGGGTCTTGATTTTTCTTTCAATGAGCTAAAATAGATCTGTAAGCCAACGTGTTTCTAATGGACCCTGACGCACCTATAGACCCTCAGGTACAATAAATCACCCTAAATCTCTTAATATAATCCAGTGAACCCTACAGATGAATCACCCTCATTAAGGTGGTATTTCTTTTTTTTTTTTGGTACATTGGAGCGCCATGATTCCTCCAAAATATGCTAGGAAACAGGACCAGAAGAGCAAAAGTAATAGTGTTCTGTTGCTTGGAATTAGTTTGGAGGGTTTTGTTGCTACGGATTTACCAACACAAAACTTCCACCTTAATGCACATCTAGATCGCTGAACTTCGATATCTTGGCTGTGTAGGCTGCTTCCTGCTAGCGTCCATATTAAAAAAGATTCCATAACATATTATTTCCTGTGAGTAAATCATTGATCGCCATAATACCGTACATGGGGCGCTTATATCTACGTTTCGCCCAAGAATATATACATTTCTCCCTGCAACTGTGAACACTCTTTGCACGACTTGTAAGGAAACTTATTACTATGCCAAACACCAAGCAAAGTCCATTAATCTTTGGCAACCAGCTCCCTTGCGAAGAGGTAAAGTTTCTCCATGACTTTAGAAATAGATGTAGGTTTACCATGCAGAAGCACATCATATATTATAATGACATATATTGACCATAATTACAGTGTTACACATAATACACTCCATGGACTTTAAGATATTATATGCAATCCTTGCAATGATTATATCCAGGACTATAAAAACCGTGGTTAAGTTTCCTGATCGACAACCGAGGAGTCTGAATTGATGAGCCCCACCCACACAACATCTGGTCCCCAACTTTGTCAAAGCGGCCAGAAAACTACGCAATTTGAACTTGGAGTTGTAATGCTTGTTGCAGTTGGGGGAAGGGAAGGGATTAGGATGAGAGAAAAGAGGATGCATGGCTAGAGAGAAGTGTCGTTGGATTGGAGAAGAGAAGAGAAGAGAAGAGAAGAGAAGGGAAGGGATTAGGATGAGAGAAAAGATGATGCATGACTAGAGAGAGAAGTGTCTTTGGATTGGAGAGAGAAGAGAAGTGAAGGGATTAAGATAAGAGAAAATGGGATACATAGCTGGAAAGAGAAGTGTTGTTGGATTGGAGAGAGAAGAGAAGGAAAGGGATTAATATGAGAGAAATGAGGATGCATCGCTGTAATGAGAAGTGTGGTCGCACAGAAGAGAGAAAGGAGTTAAGAAAGGAGAAGACGAAGAAATTAACTCATTGTCTAAAGCACGACTCCATTACTACATCATGAAGGCTGTCAAGAAATGTTTGGATAAAGACACGTTGCAAGAGATTATTGGACTCCGGGTGAGATATAAGGGTTTATTGATACGAAATGAAATAGGTGGGTGCTGATTGGCTGAGAGTAGGTAGGGTGTCTTTGAGCGGCGCTAATTTGAATATGTGGGAAAATTACTGAAATAACATTGAATTGTGACACATTTACTATTGAACACTCACAAACTATGATAAACGACATCTTAAGGGGGAAGTATAGTGATGGTAAATATGTACTCAATATGCCTATAATGATGGTAAATATGTACTCAATATGCCTATAGTGATGGTAAATATGTACTCAGTATACATATAAATTAAGTAGACACAGTCGATTCTTGTTCTGTATCGCACGAATCAAACTACCATAGCTTAGGACATGTTGCTTTGTGGCACCGTGTAGGGGAATCATTAACCACCCAATTGGCCTAGAGCATAATAACACTTCTCTTTATATCACTTATGACCAATCCAGGACTCATGTTTGATCTCAGTGGCTGGTGTGTGGGTTCCAGCAAAGGGTTGTATGTGAAGAATGAGCTGAGAAGGATACACGGGAGGGGAGAGGTGTCAGTGGGGAGATTAAGGTGAGATAAGGGAGATTAAGGTGAGATAAGGGAGATTACAAGATTGGTGCTGAGGGAGGAAATTATGGTATGAAGGTCGTGAGTATATAATGAAGGGGGAATGAACAGTGGTGAGAAATGAACAGTGGTGGGGAATGTAGAGTGGTGGGGGTGTAGAGTGGTGGGGATTGGTGTGTGTGTGTGTGTGGGGGGGGGGGTTCTGATTTCTCCTGATCATGCCACGAAACACGCTTCTACCATATAGGTGGTGTTTCGTGGCAAATATTTGAAGGACTCTTTTACCTACAATTTTCTGACTACATCACAGGGTCCCTTAATAGAATTTATGAATACAAAATATAGTGTGAGACTTAAGTGACTGTGAAGCAAATTGTTTTATGGCTATTTCACACACACACACACACACACACACAGAAATAAGCACAAAGAAATGGAAAAGAGAGAGAGAGAGAGAGAGAGAGAGAGAGAGAGAGAGAGAGAGAGAGAGAGAGAGAGAGAGAGAGAGAGAGAGAGAGAGAGAGAGAGAGAGAGAGATTGTTGGTGTAGAATCAGGCACAGGAAATGTAGGAGGAAGGAAGCAAGTATGTGTGTGTGTGTTATAGTTATTGTGTGTGTTTATGTTACTTGTATGTGTGTGTGTTATTTGTGTGTGTGTGTGTGTATTTGTGTGTGTGT
>JAWZYT010003704.1:45000-70000 GCA_034508575.1 Petrolisthes manimaculis | reverse complement strand
ACTGTTCTAAGCTTCAACCAAACATGTAAACTTATAAGTGCTCATGACTGTACATTGAGATTCTATTACTTGGCCTATAGTTTGGAGGAATAATAAGGGATAAAATAAAGACCACCCTGAAAATATCTTATCTCACTTAAAATGGGAAAAAAAAAATGTTGGTAAATTTGGAGCAACTGAATCCTCCAAACTATTCCAAGCAACAGAACACCATTATTTATGTTCATCTGTTCCTGTTTCCTGGCATACTTTGGAGGAATGAAGGCACTCCAATGTACCAAAATCGAATTACCACCTTAAGGGGGTGTGGGAGTAGGGGACAGGCTTTGGGGATGGACTGGGGGGGGGTGCGGGAATATATATATGTAATATATATCTTAGCAGTACAACATTAGACATCAAGAGTTTTAAGCTTTCCTATTTGTAAGTACATACATGCCTATTATTAATAAGTCTTTGGTATCTGTATTCGGATGTGAAACTATAATTACATACACACGTTCAAAGGCGCTTGCATACTGTAAATATAATAAAGGCACTCGTTTTTCATTTTGTCACTGTCTCTGTCTCTCTCTCTCTCTCTATTGTATATATCTAATGTGTGTGTGTGTGTGTGTGTGTGTGTGTGTGTGTGTGTGTGTGCGTGTGCGTGTGTGTGTGCGCGCGCGTGTGCGTGTGTGTTATCTGCATGCTTCTCTGGAATAATGAATGATCTGTTCCTATCGATGCCTTCATTCATTAACCCTTTTTGTAACTCGGGGATACACACACACACACACACACACACACACACATAAATTTTACTCTCGTTATCAGTGACTCCCATAACGTCTGATGTATTTCCTGCTGTTATTATTGATCAGGGTGTAGGCTAACTTGGCTAAAATGGGGCTCGTATTGCAGCCAGCAGAGTTTAGCCAGCCAGCCAGCCAGCCAGCCAGCCAGCAAGCAGAGTCGGGTGCACTTTGCTTAATTTGCACAGTTCAATTTGCGTTGCAGAAATCTGTAGTGCAACTTTGTGGAAACTGAGATGGGGAGGGAAGACTGTCAGAGGGAAGGCAATGAGGGGAGAGAAAAGAAGAGAGAGAATGAGGAGAGAAGAGAATGAGGAGAGAAGAGAATGAGGAGAGGAGGAGAATGAGGAGAGAAGAGAATGAGGAGAGAAGAGAATGAGGAGAGAAGAGAATGAGGAGAGAAGAGAATGAGGAGAGGAGGAGAATAGAATGAGGAGAGAAGAATAAACATACATATAAGCATACATATAAACATACATACATACAAACAGGCAACTTTGTAGACCCCAAATCAATAGTCTCTCCCCCATCTCGGTAATTAGAGAAATAACCTTGATACCTTAAAGAATACACCTCATTCTCAACTTTATTTTCCGGGAATTAGATCACGTTCTCATTATTAAGAGACCCTGGGATATAGTAAAAAAAAAAAAAAAAAAAAAAAAAAAAAAAAAAAATGGATATTAATAAGTCCTTCAGATATGTCCATAAAACACCGCCTATAGGGAGAAGGAGTGTGTTTCTTGGCATTGGTTAGAGGAATTAGAAGCCTCCAATTCTCATACACAACTAACACAAATAAAGATAAACTGTTGCTGAGAATAGTTTAGAGAAATCATTTACTCCAGTTTGACAGACAAGACAGACAGACAGACAGACAGACAGACAGACAGACAGACAGACAGACAGACAGACAGACAGACAGACAGACAGACAGACAGACAGACAGACAGACAGACAGACAGACAAGAGTAAAAATGTAGAACACTTTTTTTGTTTTTTACTTAATTAAACAAAATGGAATGATGTTTAAGGGAATAAATAGTATGGCTTTTGGTATATTGAGGCACCTTAATTCCTCCAACGTAGGCCAGAAAACAGGACCCTAGGAACAAAAATGAGGGTGGTCTGTTGCCTTGATTTGTGTGGAGGAATCGGTTGCTCCAGCTTTACCAGCACTGTATCTCTCTCTTAATTTAGTTGAAGTTTCACAAAGTTATAATTTTTCACACCTTAAATAGAAATATAGAAACAATTTGAAGGTAACAAAAATATTCTAAGTTTCTAAAATTAAAAGTTAGACGCCAATGTCAGTATCAAATTGTCATTAAAAAAACACTACTTTATTATTATTATTATTATTATTATTATTATTATTATTATTATCATTAACTTCAACTCAAATATTGAATCGTTCATTTCACAGGGAGCCAATAGTTGTCTTAAGTTTAATATAAGGTGAGGATGTGTTTACTTTACTCTGTGTATCATCTGGAGTGGCAAAGGAAGTGGAAATCTATGTAAACAAATCTATGTAAACAAATCTGTGTAAACAAACTCAGCCCATCGTCCCTATATATATTCTGCCAACCTTATTTATTCATTTGTTTTATTTTTAGTTTATTGAGTTTAATTTATTTCTAGTTATTTCTTTATTTCTTTATTTATCTTTTTATTTATATCCAGCCAATCCCATCCCATCCTGACCATCAAGGCGCTCTGATGTACCAAAAGTGAAATATCCCCTTAAGGACCCTGTGATCGTGTATGAAAATTGGAGGCTTCTGATTCCTCCTGACCATCCCACGAAACAAGCTCCTTCTTTATAGGGGGTGTTTCGTGACAATATTTGAAGGACTCATTTAACCCCAATTTTCTGACTACATCACAGGGTCTCTTAAGGTGAGATTCTCTTGTTGGTGAAGTGGAAGGTCTGTGATTCCTCCAAACTATACCACCAAACAGATCCCCTATTAGTACCACTGAGGGCGTCTGTTTCCTGGCATATAATTATAGCTTTGAGGAAACGGAGACCCTTCAAATTCACCAACAAGAAAATATCCCCCTATATAAGTCAGTCATCACCGGCTGCTCATCTATTTAACCAACGAAAACAAACAGTCTCATTTTATGCCGCTCCTATTTCTATAAACCAACAGAGCCATTTTTTAAACTCCGAACGAGTGAGATGACCCGAAAAGAAATCTTATGGCAAAAGTTCCCAGATAAAGTAAGTGTTGAGGGGTCTCGAAGGGGTTTCCAAGGGGTTTCCAGGACATTTGTTTCTGGCTAAGGAGAAAAATCTAGATACGCTTCGATGGGGTGATGTGTTTTGGGGGTTTCTGGAGGGTCGGCCTGTTTTTCTTTTTAGGTATTTTGTGCCCTAAGTAATCACGGATGTAAAATTCTAAGAGTGGAGGAATGGGGAAAGGTAGGGGGTCTTGGGGAGAGGCAGAGGTATGATGAAGATGAGTAGGAGGAGGAGGAGGAGGAGGAGGAGGAGGAGGAGGAGGAGGAGGAGGAGGAGGAGGAGGAGGAGGAGGAGGAGAAGGAGGAGGAGGAGGAGGAGAAGGAGGAGGAGGAGGGAGTAAAGGGAGGAGAAAGAAAATATAGCTGAAGGAATGAGTTTGAAAATTGTGGTGATGGAGAAAGGGAGAGAAGGCAAAATGAAGGGAATACGGCCATTGGAAGGGATACAATATGATACAAGGGGAAGGGAAAGCTGAAGTGATAGGAGCCAGAGAAAGGGGAGAAAGTAAGGAGTGGCAATGAGGAAGAGGCGAGGCGAGGCGAGGCGAGGCGAGGAGAGGAGAGGAGAGGAGAGGAGAGGAGAGGAGAGGAGAGGAGAGGAGAGGAGAGGAGAGGAGAGGAGAGGAGAGGAGAGGAGAGGAGAGGAGAGGAGAGGAGAGGAGAGGAGAGGAGAGGCGAGGTGAGGTGAGGGGAAATGAATGTGTTCGGTAAAGTGGAGAAAGGAAAATCTGTAGAAGGAAAATTGAAAAGGATAAACACGAGGGAGGAAGCATAGGGTTTTCTCTCTCTCTCTCTCTCTCTCTCTCTCTCTCTCTCTCTCTCTCTCTCTGTTGAGGGGAATAAATGGAGAGAGAGAGAAAAGAGAGAAAAGGAAAGGAAAGTAGAAAGAGATAAGAATTGGAGGGAAAATGAGAGTTTGAAAGGACGGAGAGAGAGAGAAGGATAAAAAGAGAAAAGGAAAGTTAGAAAGAGAGAAGGAAAGGAGAAAGATAAGGAAAGGACGGAAAAAGAGAAGGAAAAAAGGGAGAAAGAGAAAAGGCAAGGATGAAAAGAGAGAGAGAAGAATAGAACGGAAAAAGAGATAAGAATAAATGAAAGGATGGGAAAGATAGGGAAGGAAAGGAGGGAAAAACAATGAAGGGCAAAAGGAAGGTTGCAGAAAAACAGAATGAGAGAGAGAGAGAGAAAGATAGAGTAAAAAATCTAGAACCCTTTTTTTCTTTTTTACTTGAACAAAATGGAAAGAAAAGGGATCACCATTTTTGTAAAAACGAGTACCATTGTTTCATACTGTTTCGTTTTCCTACATTCTTCCTCATTTTTATATATATATATATATATATATATATATATATATATATATATATATATATATATATATATATATATATATATATATATATATATATATATATATATATATATATATATATATATATTATTTTTTTTTTTTGTTATCTTGATACACACTCACCGTTTTACAATTTTCGCCTGTTATCGTTATTGTTTTTTTGTTGTTTTTTTGTGTGTGTGTGTTTGTTTGTGTTTCGAATATGAAAAGTCTCTCTAGTGCATGGAACTCTATTGAAATGGAAGTTAAGGGTGTGTGTGTGTGTGTATTTCGTGGCAATATTTGAAGGACTCATTTACCTTCAATTTTCCCTCTGACCCAGTAACATTCCCTTGGCCCTTTAACCTTCCCTTGACCTAGCACCTTAAGGGGATACTATACTTTTCGTATATTGAAGTGCCTTGATCCCTTCAAATTATGTCAGGGAACAAATTCAGATGAAGAAAATAATGGTATCCTGTTGCCTGGAATAGTTTGGAGGAATCCTTTGCATCAGAATTACCACCCAAAAACAATGTGCTATATACCCCCTTAATAAATAAATACCTGTTCTGTCACACACACACATCTCCAGTCATTCATATGCCTCATTTTTCATTTTTACTTCATCTTACCTTTCCCCTCTACACACACACATTTCCAGTCATTCATATCCCTCATTTTTCATTTTTACTTCATCTTACCTTTCCCCTCTTCACCATTCTTCCCTTCATGCCTTCACACCTCCCTTACCTCGTCTGTGTGGCTGGTCTGTGGGTCTTCCTTCTGTCCCTCAACCCATTCTCACCTGACACCAGAAAATGAACTGTGATAGAAAAGGGAATACATTGTTGACGAAAATACACACATATACATTATTATTTGACAAGAGAACTTTGTTGAAGAAAATACACACATATCTATCACTATTATTAGACAAGAGAGAACATTGTTGACGAAAACACATATATATATTATCATTTGACAAGAGAGAACATTGTTGACGAAAATACACACATATATATTATTATTATTTGACAAGATACAAAATTTTTCGACAGCAAATAAAAAAAGAGGCCTTGTTCACACACAGCAGCATAAAGGGAAACCTTGCACAGTTAAAGCGAACTGTTACCGAAAGCAAATGCATGTTGGAATCTGGAGGGCCATTCCAATATTCCCTCTCAATGCCATGTGTTTGGTAGACGAAATGGAGATGTGTGCTCAGAGTCAGGGAGTAGATTATTAACTGTACGAGTAACCGGTAGCCTATATAGGAAGTATCAACTGTAGGAGTATATATATATATATATATATATATATATATATATATATATATATATATATATATATATATATATATATATATATATATATATATATATATATATATATATATATCACAAACACAGCATATTAATGGCAATATTTAAAGGACTAGTTTACCTCCAAATTTCTGACTACATCAAAGGGTCATTTAAGCCTCTAAGAATTCGTGTTTGCTTGTATGTTTGCATCACTGACCTCGCCACCAAAGTTATGTTTCTGGTTCATTTGGAAGCAGCGGACTTTCGATTCCCGAGTTGGTGGAATTTTTGGACAAATTTCCCAGCCTTCTATGTCCTTGTTCACCTAGTAGTAAGTAGGTACCCGGCTGTAAGAGCTTGTAGGCTGGGGGGAAGATGTATTGATGTAACAAGACAGACTGCCTTAATGACCAACATAGGAGTCGATTGTCATAAAGCCCTAAATCATCTTTTTGCTGTGGACCATTTTCCTTCTCCTGAAGTTACTAAGAGATTATTTTATGGTTTCAAAGTAATGCCGAATTTTAGTCGTTAAATGAATAAACGTTTACCAATAAACATTTTCCTTAAGAGCAAACTTTAATATGATACATAAAGCGGGCCCTGGTTTGTAACTGGGCTCGAATCAATCTCACAGAATAATTCATAGATATCTGGTTGGACACCCGATCCCTCCTTGTACAGTCGTGGACAATAATAATCTTCCACATTGGGGTGATTTATGTAAACGTTTGACAGATTCCCTTTGGTCGTTAGTTGAGAAACTTTCCAATCAATATTCTCTAATTTACTACAAGCAACGTCTGACTCACTTTTCAAAACAATAAAATCATAATAATTATAATTAGAACGTGAAAACATTAGTCAGCAATTTGTTTGAGTTATCCACATGTGTATTGAAACTTATGTCCACGACTGTACTGTACATATATTCCATGATTATCCTTGTATATAATTATAGTACCGTACCAAAGGAGTCCAAACGTTTCCTCATTGAACTGCCACGTATCCAGACATTAAAGGTATACAGTGAGACGAGGAGTAATGAGCATGGCATGTTCTAGTGCTATACAAGTGGGTTAGGAGGTCATGGTGCGAGTTGAGTTTCTTTGTGTTCCTTTGACTGCCCCGCCTGTCTCACCTGTCATATACATGATATCACCTAATTTTACCTGTCTCACCTGCCTTTAATTAGCCTCCCTTTACATAATTATCAGCTGCATCTTCTGCTCTTCAAATCCCTCACCTGTCCCTCTACACACCTTATACCTGATTCACCTCACTCTAATTTCTGTAGGCTCTTTTTCCCTTCCATGTCTCTACTACCTATTTTAGTTACTACTCACTATTCTCCCTCTCTTAGCTAATACTCTTTCCTTTTCTTTCCACCAGTGCTGCGACTCTCACGTTCCCATTAAAGGGATAAGAAGCATTCTGTTTAGATTTAATTAGTATCCGTCTTTTCAGAATCTCTTTTACCGACCGTCTGCCTTGAAACGTTCCATGTCAGTTTCCAATAGTTGCTGACGATTAACACATTTAGGGCTGTGGTTCACTTCTCTCCTATAAAAGTTTCCTTCTTACTGGGAAAGCCTGACCGTTTCTTTAACCAAGGGATGTGTGGAATCTAATTTTTGACCATTGATAAAATTTCTATGAACACTGAACACTAAACATGTAAATATACTTACGTAAATTTGTAAGTACAAGTGAATAATCAGACAGCTATATACCGATTGAGGTAAAAAAAAAAAAACATATATATACGGTTTGCTACAGGAATTCTTATACAATACACAGGCTATATGGAAAGATAGGTCATTATTCTGGAAGTACGACAATGAATGGTCTACCAAGAAACTCAGTGATTGCAAAACAACAAATCTAATAATAATGTTGTATTGCAGTTACGTATTCTTACATTTTCTATATGTTGTAAACCGTCGAAAACAACAGTGTGTGTGTATGAATTCTTGTGGCCAATAGTAACATATATACATAAATACATACATACATACATAGGAAGTAAAGTATATTTTGTCAAATTATTCGTATAATAGAGATAGTTAGTGTGATGAAGGATTGCTAAGCTATCGTGTGTGTGTTTGGATGAGCAAACGCTAGTAAGTCGTGTTCTCTTTCATCAGTGTGTTCTGGGTGGCACTCATGGACTTTGTACCCCGTGTGTCATGCAACATTGTACCTGGTAGTACACGGGTAGAACAGTACTCCCTGGCTGTTGCACGCATGACCTCCGAGGGACACGCAACAACGCCTCATTGCATGCAACATCACACTTGCTATTCCACCCAAAACTGTGCAACTGCAGTCAGCAACCTTTGTGTCATTGCAGTATCACTTTATGTGTTACAACAATACCTGTATTTATTAATTCATATCTTATTTCAACACACACAAACTCTTCTTTAACACACAACAACTCATCATGCTTCACCTTTTCTCCATATAGTAATTATCTTTGCAATGATAAATGCTCAAAACAACAACACATCATTCCAAACAACACACACACACACACACATCGTAGTTATCATCATCATCATCATACAACATTTTCCTCAACATCATACCTCTATTCAGGGGAGGGTATAGTTTTGACATTTTTGGAGATAAAGATTCCTCCAAACTATTCCCAGCAACAGACCACCATTATTATTTTTTAATATGGTCCTGTTTCCTGACATACTTTGGAAGAATCCAGGTGCTCCAATGTACCAAAAGTATACTCTGCCCTTAACGTGGCAGCCCCTCACATCTGGCAGCCCCTCACACTGCTTCGTCACTCACATGTTCTGCTGGTAATGGCCTCTTTATTGTATTTTTAAGGATTTTTTTTTTCGCCAATGCTTCAGCACCTTCCCAAAGGAAAAATATCAAATATTTACGGTACACGCACGCCAAGCTAATGGATTAGGGTTGATAGCGAAGAATCATTTTACTTTTTGCTCATGCCATCACATTCACAGTAAGTTGGTACCCAAGTGTGAGATCCCCTGCTGTTTTCAAGTATCGCAGCGTTACAGAGTCCAATTTAGGAGGCTTCTGATTGTACCTGACCATGCCACGAAACCAGCTCCTTCCATACAGGTGGTGTTTCATAGCAATATTTGAAGGACTCGTATATCTCCAATTTTTGTACTACATCACATATCCCTTTTAATCCCGATGAGGTGTGTACGATAATGTACAGCCGGGAGCATAAGTTCGCGTCCATCTCATGTACAGTTGCTCACACATGAAGCTGGTTTGGCTTTATATTTGTGAGGTACGGTAGCTACATTATTAAGGAAAATGAAAAAAAATATATAGTTTGTTGATAGGCAGACAATAAAATATTATTACTGTCTGCTTGTCAATAAACAATAACTTTTGCTCACTTTCCTTCCTGTTGTAGGTATCTCACAAGTACTGAGGCGTACCAGCTTCATGTGTGGGCAACTGTACATCATAATGATAATATGATCAGATAAATGCATTCTAATCTAGTTTCTATTCTAACAAGATGTGTAATTTATAATATGAGAAGTATGTGTGTCATCTCTGCGTTCATATAATGTTACAACATCACTATAACTCATACATACATACATTCATACACTCGGCAGCATAAGTTCGCTTCATTTCCACCTACGTATGTATGAGCTATATTGAAGTTGCAACACAATTTGAATACAGAGAAGAGAGATATACTTCACATGTGCTAAATTACACATGTTGCTAAGATAGAAAGTGGTTCAGAATGCAACTATCTGGTCATATTAGCATTATTAAGTACATGATGGACGTGAATTTATGCTGCCGACTGTACACTCTCCTGAAAAAGTGTGTGGACTTCTCTACATATGTCTACTATTATTGAAGGTCCTGGTTTATCAATATCATAAAAAAAATACCTTTTTTTTTAAATATATTTGCCGTTACCTTAACTTTGATGAAACCATTATTATCTATTTACCAGATTATTTATTTTATTTTACGTGACAAAGGTTTTAAAATCAGGTTGTGTCCAGAAACACAATTCTTTGCCTGTACATACAATCACGTCCATTCTCCTGTACAATCACGTCCATTCCCCTGTACAATCACGTCTATTCCACCTTCCCTCAGTTAGAGTTAGCTGTCTTCACTTGCCGTGTAATATAACTTTCCGTCGTATAACAGAGGCACTTTTATAGCTCTGGTTTTACGATTGGCATTGCCTTGAGTCAGGTGGTCGATACTCCAGTCCAGGGCAGGGGTTCACTAACTTCTCCTGGTTGTTTGTTTATTACCCACTTTTCATGTATGATTTTAATTAAAGGGAGAGTATACTTTTGATACATTAGACAACCTTGATTCCTCCAAAGTATGCAAGGAAACAGGACCAGCTAAACACAAATAATGGTGGTCTGTTGCTGAGAATAGTTTGGAGGAAGCATTATCTCCAGAAAGGCCTAAACTATAATAATATATATCAAATTTATATTATTCTTTTGTTGAATCTCATTTCATTTTGATATAAGGCTCTCCGATATATGTATTATGTAATGTATTAGCCAACTGTACATATCACAAGGCAAGAGTAGTTTAAAAAAAAAAAAAAAAAAAAAAAAAAAAATTAGTGTACTAATCTATAAGTCTTTCTACATTTACTTTGATTATGTTCTCTGTGTTGATTTGTGTCAGAGCAGATGGAAATGAAACATATCACACTTGCATTCCTCACCCCTGCCTTCCTCGCTCACCCCTGCCTTCCTCTCTCACCTCTTCCCACCCCTGACATTTTCTCCCCCATCGTAGCTCCTTATCCTAATACATAATAATGCTGTAGTCAGAAAGCGTATGTATAATTCCTGGAGGTGCAAGCTTACCTTATAATATTATTTGGAAATTTACAAGAAATGCACTACGAACGGAAACTCGACTGGAGGAAATGTTATAATTTGTAATAGTTGTAATAGTACTTGATAATTATGACGTATACTTGATATGAAGGGGTGACGGGGTTTTGGTGAAGTGAATTGAAATATTACAAAATTACTTTCCTTCTACACTACACGCAACACAGTTCAGTATATAATATAATTAGTTGTCTGCTGCATTTAAACTTTGTCAGACGTAACTTTCTCCCACAATACTGTAGTAAAATATAAAATGTTAACTCGTTGTCAGTGAATTAGTTATCAATTAGTTATCTATCAATTCCTTACAGCCTATGGTATTTAAACAATTTTCCTTTTTATCAGCGGAGGTACTAGTGCTTTTTGTTTTACTTTTAATACAAATCTATTCATTTTTTCTACCCGCACACGCACGCACACACTCACACTAGCTAATGCATGAAATCATACAGGCATGAAATGATACACACACACGCACATAAAAGGATGAATACTGCACACACACACACACACACACACACACAAAAACGCATGAAATTATGAATACTGCACACACACACACACACACAAACCCACACACACACATGGAATGATGAATACTGCGCGCGCACACACACACACACACACACACACACACATATATGAAATGCTGAATACAGATACGATGTTCTATAGACGTGACACAAAAAGGTAAACAAATTATCAGTCCAGCGTTAACCATGACTACTGATGACACCAAACATATACAGTACATGCAGGAGTGGGGGACAGGCTTGGGGGGGGGGGACTGGGGGGGTGCGGGAATAGGCGGACAGGCTTGGGGGGGACTGGGGGGGTGCGGGAATAGGCGGACAGGCTTTGGGGGGGACTGGAGGGGTGCGGGAATAGGCGGACAGGCTTAGGGGGGACTGGAGGGGTGCGGGAATAGGCGGACAGGCTTAGGGGGGACTGGGGGGGGTGCAGGAATAGGCGGACAGGCTTGGGGGGGACTGGGGGGGTGCGGGAATAGGCGGACAGGCTTGGGGGGTGGGTAGAAAGTTTGTAACCTATTAACCCTCCCCTTAAGCCTATCCCCATACCCCCGCACCCCCCAAACCACCCCAAAAGCCCCTAAATCTCCCCCACGCCTGTCCCCCTATTCCAGCACCCCCTTAATTAAGAACCCTGTCAATGTATAAAAATTAGAGGCTTCTGATTCCTTCTGACCATACCACGAAACAAGTTGCTTCCATATAGGTGATGTTTCATGGCAATATATGAAGGACTCATTTATCTCCAACTTTCTGACTACATTTCCTCACAACAATCATTTATATGCATGACCTTAGAACTCCGAGGGAAAATATTTGGGGCGAAAAAAAAACAAAAAAACTAAAAAGCACAGAACTATTTTACCAGAAGGACTTGAACGAAATTGATGATAAATGAGAATATGGTGTCAGGGAATAGCGACGGTAATGGATGGCATCTCATGTTTTTTTTGTTTTTTCTAATTATCGTTCTTTTCACAGTGTTCAATTACCCGAGAGGGACTGTAATGAATTTTGAAAGCCAGTAAATGATGTCATATGGTTATATTGAAATTTTGAAAATGAACCCTTTTTATGAAAATGAACCCTTTCAACCCCTCGGTTGAAAAAATGATTCAATGTCGGTAAAAGAAAATGGATGGGAGGAAGAGAGAGAGTGAGTGAGTGAGTCAGTCAGTTGAACCACTTTTAAGAAGTGGTCGCCCCAAGAAGAAGAACAACAACAACAACAAAAACAAGAACAATAATTACGATAAGACCTAGAGCTCTCGGGTTAGGCCGGAGCTAAAAAAATAATAACTACCATTTATGAAGAGCGAGAGTGTAAAAAAGCTCCGACTTTGCCACAGACACACAATCGTCCACTCTGTTGGGTTTTAGACTTCCCTGGGCTCACTTCTGAAGCCTACTACACACACACACACACACACACATATACACACACACACTGAGCGGCTGCTAATTATTCCCTCTGTATCTTGCTCAGGTGTTGCCTCTAATTAACACTCAGGTGTAAAAGATACTGTCGGCTCTCGCATTCACTCTCCTCTTCTGTCCATCTGTCTGTTTGTTCTGTTTACTTCTGTTTGTTTGCATGTTTTTGTGTGCGTTTTCCTGTTTTTAGTGATGTATTTCCTTATTCTATGTAAGGGGATAATAGTATGCTTTTGATTGATTGGAGGCCTTAATTCCTCCAAAGTATGCCAGGAAACAGACCCAGATAAAGATTACAAATAATGGTGTCCTGTTGCCTGTAATAGTTTGGAGGGATCATCTGCTCCAGATTTACCACCCATTGGAGCGACTTGATTCCTCCAAAGTATGCCAGGAAACAGACCCAGATGAAGAAGTATAATGGCGCCCTGTTGCTGGTTAGAGTTTGGAGGAATCACTATCTCCAAAAATGTCCAAACTATATACCCTCCCCTTCAGAACCCTGTGATAGGCACGCCATCCGGCCATATTTCGTCCCGTAACTAAATAATGTCACATACCACTAGTTTTGTCTCGGTAACCTCGCTTGCAGCTGACCTTGGTCGAATAGAATTAATAAGTATACAATATATATTTATCCTTTACTTCCATATTTTTTTTTTTTTTTTTTTTTTTCCATGTGTACCAGGATCTTACCACCTGCGGATGAAATAATTTGGGGTTTGCTAGAATATATTGCCACTCCAAATTATTATGCTACGGTGCTTAACAGGATACATGTAAGAGATTTATTGATTCGTGTGATAAGGATTGAGGCCGTATGAGTATTTGTCTGAAGGGATAATACACATTTGGTATACATTAGGGTGTCTTGATTCCTGCAAAGTTTATCATATACCAGGAAACAGAATCAGGTTAACACAATAATGATGCTCTGTTGCCTGGAATAGTTTGGAGGAATCAGCTGCTCCAAATTTATCACCACCTCCCTATACTATACTCCATTAACCTGAAATCGGATGAGTTAGTTTTAGGTACAGCCACAATCCAATAAACACACACACACTTTCCTTCCATCGTGCAAATAAATCAGTGTCATATCAAAATATAATCATATAACACCTTACGTCAACTCAACCCCCTCAATTATTATTATTACGAGGTGCTGCAAAATCATACATGTTTTTTTTTTTTTACCAAGATATTTAATACGATGAAAGGAGTGTGTCGGTGGTTATTAGATTGTGGCTGTACAGTTGTGGACATATAAAACAGACACACCTGAAACGGAGCCTTCTTATTGAGACTATAGGGTAGGAGGATGAGACGTTGTGTGTGTAGAGGCGACGTGTCCTATTCTATGTAGCCTATGTCTGACAAGGGGCCCAGTTTGAAGTGTGAATGTTTATTGTGTCCGCAACTGTACCCTTATAATATGAACCAGGGCAGGCAGGCAGGCAGGCAGGCAGGCAGGCAGGCAGGCAGGCAGGCAGGCAGGCAGACAGACAGGCAGACAGGCAGGCAGGCAGGCAGGCAGGCAGGCAGGCAGGGATAATGAGGGAAGGATGAAACGAGAAAATTCGCTTGAGTTGAGAGAGAGCCACGTGGAGAGTGTTTGTAAAGCTATCGTCCTGCTGGGAACTACTAACATTGCTGAGGATTATGATGACTTTCACTGTTGGATATTGATGCACAGGAATCGTCGGTTTAAAGGGAGATTCTCTTATTGCCAGATTGCAAGACTACTGATTCCTCCAAACGATGCCATAAAACAGACGCCCTCAATGGTATTAATAGGATATCTGTTTCTTAGCATAGTATGGAGGAATCACAGACCTTCCAATTTATCAAAAAGAGAATATCCACTTAGGAGAGCCAGACATGTACTCAGAAATTTGGAGGTTAGGGAGTCCTTCAATTATTGCCACGAAACACCACCCATATTGAAGGAGCTTGTTTCGTGGCAGAGTCAGGAGGAATCAGAAGCCACCTGGTCTCATACACGAACACAGGTTCCTGAAGGGAATAATTTTATGTCGCTGAACTTATGAGGTAGTGATTCCTACAAACATTACCACGAAACAGAAAACCCTATTAGTAACACTGAGTTCGTCCATTTCCTGGCAGAGTTTGGGGAAATTTACATCCCTCCATTTTCCCCTCAAAAAACAAAAGATTCCCATAAACACAGCAGCATTCAAGAGGAGAAAACTTGCACTGCAATATATCATTACACAACTCATAGGCGCTAAGGCACAAGATTCAAGCACAACATCCCAGACACTGACCACGACCGAATGTTAAAACCTTTCTAGATACTCTCTTTCCGTATTAAAATGTTACATAATTTCACAGAGTCATGCAGCCGGCCAAATGTTTGGTAGAGAATGGTCAGCTATTTTCTATTTTTCCGGCTCATGCTAAGAAATTTGAGGTTTATCAGGATTGTTTCTGAGTATAGACATGTGTGGGATATCAGGCCACAACAATTCGTACACACGCTGTTTTTTTCGAGAGTTTAATACACGTAGTAAATGTAAGACTACGTAACTGCAATACATTTTTTTTTTTATTAGGTTTGTGGTTTTGTAATCACCGAGTCTCTTGCAGTATTTCATTGCAGTACTTCCAGAATAATAATTGACCTCTCCTATATAAACTGTGTATCCGAGTGTACTTTACCTACTGTGTTAAATCAGGTTAATATAAGAAAAAGAGATGAACATTGTTTTGGAGCTACACAGCCTCGCATATCGAACTGAGCTAACAAACTTTCCACTGTGGTAACCAGTAAAGTTACCTGGTGTTGTATGCTTTTTGAGGTAGTCTGTTGTGATCAAATAGCAAGACAACAGAATTTTTCAAACTATTCCATGAGATAACTTCCCCCCGTGTAGGAGTTATGGAATGGCTGTGTAGTACATGCAGTTTGGAGGGCTGCTAGGCTATAAGTTTGGAGGACTGCTAGGCTATAAGTTTGGAGGGCTGCTAGGCTATAAGTTTGGAGGGCTGCTAGGCTATAAGACTCCAGTTTGACCATAACATATCACCCCCACCCCCTTCCCCCCTCTATAAGACTCCAGGTTGACCATAACATATCCCCAACCAACTCCCCCCCCCCTCCCCCTCCTTCCCCCTCACCAGTACACAAGACCTGGATGGAATTATTAAACTGGCCAGTCACAAGGCTCCTCCTGTAAGACGTAAACTATTCATTGTGCAATTATCAAAGTTTCCAGGATCGTCACGATTATAATAAAATGTTGCGACGTCCACATGTGCCTCTAGATAATGTCTCAAGTTACAAAGTTCATGAAGATTACACGGGGTTTAAAGGAGCGGTGGGGGGGGGGGGGGAGTACAGTGCTGGTAAATCCGGAGTAACTGATTCCTCCAGACTATTCCTTGCAACAGACTACCATTATTTTTATTAATATGGTTCTGTTTCCTGGTATACTTTGGAGGAATCAGTCCTCTCTAATGTACCAAAAGTATACTTTCCCCTTAAGATTTCTAAAATCATCGTTCCCGCTTGAAATGGGAGCAAATCGCATTTAGTAGGCCGAAAAGTTTCGTTATTCGCGTAATCTCGTGCTCAGAAGTTGCAACAATGCCCATAACTTTGCGGTAACTGTTGCAGATATCAACGTTAACTTCGAGTAAAATGTTGTAGCAGAATTTTAGCGAGTGGAAATATGCAGGCTTCGCCCCAAACTAAAACATAAATGAAACATTAAAATACCTTTTCCCAAATTAAGCTGTCACAAAATTAATCAAAGCTAAATTGCGATTGCTGCAAGCCAATAACCTTAAAGGAATTTTGAACGAAATAAGCACAACATTAATTATAAAATACCAATTATATTTTCGTTGGATCTGACATAGCATAATTAATCAATATTTTTCAAGATAATATTGACACATAATATAGAAATCAATATGCAGGTCATGCAAAATTTTCTAAATGTAATTAATCTACGACTGCAAAATCTCATAACCACGCATAAAAATAATATAAATAATAAAATAATAAAACTAACAATAAAAACATATTTTCAACAACGCGAACCTTGCTGGATATCCACACACTCCTCCACAAATTGAATGGCAAAGAAAACATAGACTTTTTTTTCGCATTTATCAATAGCAGGTTCGAAAAAGGTAAAGAAAAAATACCAGCACTCTTTTGTGAGCAATAAAATGGAAACAACTTTGTATTTTTTATGATGTGGGTGCGAAAGAGGGGAGGAGTGCGAGTGGGTGGAGGGGAGGAGTGCGAGCGGGTGGAGGGGAGGTGGGGAGGAGTGTGAGTGGGTGAAGGGTTGGCGTGAAATGTGAGAGGAACGGGAGAATATATACCGAGAGGGAGAGGGTTTGATTAAGGGATTCTTGTGATCTACTGTAGTCAGGAAATTGGAGGAAAATGAGTCCTTCAAATATTCCCACGACACGCACACATACGCGCACACATACGCGCACACACACACACACACACACACACACACACACACACACACACACACACACACACGCATGCATACACATTGAACGAGAACTAAAATGGGATGGAAATGTCAACGATATAACTAACCGTAGAGGGAGTGTGACTGTTTTGTTTACATAGACGCGTGAAATGGGTTGAATCGTGAGGAAAACAAGATACTCCCAGGTGACGAGAGAGAGAAGCAGCGAGTAGAAAGAGAGTTAAGAGAAGCAGCGAGTAGAAAGAGAGTTGAGAGAAGCAGCGAGTAGAAAGAGAGTTAAGAGAAGCAGCGAGTAGAAAGAGAGTTGAGAGAAGCAGCGAGTAGAAAGAGAGTTGAGAGAAGCAGCGAGTAGAAAGAGAGTTGAGAGAAGCAGCGAGTAGAAAGAGAGTTAAGAGAAGCAGCGAGTAGAAAGAGAGTTGAGAGATTGGCGTGAAATAGTTCAAGTGAGCGTGAAATAGTGGAAGGAGGCGTGACAGAGATGAAGTATATAGGTGTGAAATAGGATGTATCGTCAGTACAGGTATATATAAAAATGGGTTGGAAATTGGCGATTGATTGATTGATGGATATTAGGCGGCGCAACTTCGAGGTCCTATAGCGCCAGAAAATGGTGATAGAGAGGGGTGACAGCAAGCAGGAAGGAAATAAAAAGAAAAGAGGGACAGTTAGTCAAAAAATGGAAATTGGCGAGAACTAAACAAACTACATGGGCGACTTGGCCTTATATAAATGGAGGAATGCAAACCTGAAATAGCAGAAATAAATCGTGGCATGTTTGTTCGAGTTGCAGGAATTTTTTTTAAGCCTATTGGTGAGAACAGTAGTAAAATGTTTATACCCTGAGAATACAACACCAGGTGAAGAATATACACAAGAAGTCAACATGTATTTCCAAACAGTTTCCTCTGCCATTAATTGTGAGTCATTCTTCAGTCGTTGAAACTGGTTAGAAGTACAGTACAATCGGGGGCAAAAGTCGTGTCGCCTCACCTGCTTCACCGAGCGAGACATGCAGTGTTCATGGACTCTTAGAAATACACACGTTTTATACACTTGATAATCTCGAGTCTATGAACATCGCGTGCCTCGGTGAAGCAAGTGAGGCGACAGGACTTTTGCCGTCGACTGTACATCCACAATAAAATCTCTAGCCCACTCACTTATATAACGTCACGACATTCGAACTGGTATCCATGAGTTTCATTGAAATGGATATAAGAACTTGCGCTCAAATTCTGTTGATGGATTTAGCGCTGAAATTTGGTTTGAAAAGTAAAATATTCTCACATGAGTGGATTCTGTCACCAACTACTCCTGACTGGCAATTTCACCAGCGGTCACGAGATATATATTAAATCCTTAATTTTCTGACACGAATACCTCCCCAGTATCCCTCCTACTTGTCGTAAAAGGTGACTAAAAAGGGATTTTTCTTTTCCAACTGTCCAATTTTTTTTTATCTGTTACCTTTTGGGCTTACTGTCCCCCTCTCAATCACCTTCCATCGCTGTTGCGGCTCCAAGTATCAATCAGTAAATAATTTTCTGACTCACAGTGGCGTACAGGAATCAAGTCTAAACCCCGTGGGCAGTTAATCGCAGCTTCACCTCGCTCCAGAAATACCACCACCACCGGCTACCACAGCTGGATAGTAGCAGCTGGCACTGTTCCATGTACAAGTGCCTGACTTAATGGACCCCTCGTGTATAGTATAGGTCAAGGGATATACAGCCTCAGGAGGAAGTGTGGGAGGTGGCAACTATTGTGGTACAGTTAGCCACAGAAATTCTAACGCTGGCTGGCTATATAGAAAGAGAGATCATTCATTATTTTAGAAGTACAACATTGAATGTGGTTTACCAAGTGACTCTGTGATTACAAAACAAAAAATCTAATAATATTGTTGTATTGCAGGCACGTAGTCTTATTTTTCTAAATGTTGTAAACCCTCGCAAACAACAGCGTGTGTACGAATTCCTGTGGCCAATAGTACAGTGGGGATCAATAAATCTGTCCTGACAATTTTCCCAGCCCTCTACGTCCCTGTTCACTTAGCAGTAAGTAGGTACTCGGCTGTAAGAGCGAGGATTGCAACATTGTAGGCTAAGGGAAATTGTGTTAATGTAACAGACTGAGTGCCTTAATTACCTACATATGAGACGAGAGGAAGAAAGCCAGAAAAATGTCTTCTCTGTCCTGATACGAGACGCATTATGAATCTCTACCTACCAACTGCATGAAGTGATTCGGGAGGAGTGAGTGGGATGTGAGGTTGGTGGAGATTCATGTTGTGTCTCGGATCAGGACAGAATTATTGACCTCCAGTGTATCATTGGTTGGTGGCAAGAGTTGTGTGGTGCTTCGTACGAGTGAAGTATATAAAGTTTGTCAGCACTTATAACTGGTATAGTCTGCTTTGTCAGTCCCCTTCTCCTGTGCCAGATATAAGTGCTGACAATTGTACTGGTGATTCCCAACTCCTTTATCATTGTAGTATTCTTATGTAACAATAAACTGATTCTCGTTCAGATTTTTACGGGATGCTGTGATCGTGTACGAGACTTGGTGGCTTTTGATTCCTCCTGACTATGCCATGAAACAAGCTCCTTTAATGTAGGTGGTGTTTCGTGGCAATGTTTGAAGGACTCTCTAACCTCTAATTTTTCTGACTACATCACAGGGGTCCTTAATTAAGAGGTTATTGAATTGGATGGTTATCGGGAGGAACTTATTGTATTTGATTATTTTTTGATGGACTATGATGTGGATAATGTCTCTAATTATAACGTGTATTTGATACGGGTGGTTTCTTTTTACCGTGGATCCTGGTCTATGGAAATTAAACAAAGAATCTCATAAAACTTTTCAAATCTTGACTTCTGGAGTTGTGTGGAGGTAAAAGTTTTATGACAGATTCGATTTTCTAACTTTAAGGTTACGAATCCTGCATACTAGCCAGCTATCTATCTATGTACAGTACTTTTCTTTTATACACACAGCAGGATCACTATTATCACTTTTGTTGTGTGATGGTGACACAGTCCTTCGTACACTGTAGCGTTAATGTAGTCCCACTAGACTCTTAGAGTGTCGTTCAGCGAAAAGGTCATTCACTATACATATAATGGGCTTTCACTATACACTTTTAGTACTGCAACAATACGGGCATATGAACCGTCACTGTAAACACTGTAATAATGGACATAATAACATTGTCACTGTTCATAAAGTAACACTGGAACTGTTTACTCACTATCACTGAGTACGATGACACAGTAACACTGAGTGTGGTGAGACTATCGAGGTTCACACAATAGTACAATATCACCAATATAATATTATTGTCACTAGTCAATGAGGATGATTTTCCTTTGCTCGTGATGGGTGTGGATATGTGTATACATTGAGTTTTACACTTGCCGCAGTTTCCTATATGCAAGATATCCTCGTCGTGTTAGAGTTCAAGGTCGAATCCCTGATGGGGAAACCTTTACAGGTGACTTTTGAAGGTTTTCACTGGTACAGCTAACAATAATTCCATCCAGTAGTGATGTATTGTTAATATGTCGAGAGAGTTCACGTTCGTGTTGATGTTCAGCTTTAAAGGATTGGGAAATTATATTTTCACTATTTGATATTTTCCATGATGTAGGCTAATTACACACTAACAAGATCATTAATGATTTAATTAAAGTTGTTCCTTTTGTAGGTCTGTTTGTATTATTATTCCGTATAATAAGGTGGTTTGTGGCTGTACCATTCCAATCCTGGACCCTTGTTTGGTTTCCAAGCAGGGATGCAGGTAAGTTGAGGCTTTACTTTCCCTGTTCTGGCTGGTGATGCAGATTCTGGATGGAATATCTGCTTGGTAGAAGATGAGTTGGCATCAGGGTTTGCAGGTAGGAGTGATATATGTGCCCAGGTATGATTATGGTTTGACATTCTTGTCCTTTCGTGGATGGTATTCCCTTGGAGGGAGGCAGGGAGGGAGGGAGGGTGGAGGCAGGGTAGGCATGTACTACATTAGTTTGGTTGGAGCTGGTGACCATCTTGGAATTTGTTCTGCATGGTGTCTGCTACATTTCTCTTTTATTGTTTTTTTGCTTGTTTTTACTGGACTGCTCCTGACCATACTGGAGGCTATGGAGTGATCGTGTCCTAGACCATGCCCTGAGAGTGAGAGACACAGGTGGGGGTGAGACAGGAGGCCAAGTGGGTGGTAGGGAGCATAAGAATCGTTCCCGCTTTAAGGAGTGTGTGTAAGTTTCTCCTTGGTGTGTGTGTGTTGGTCATCAGGAGGAACTGGTGTATTCCCTCACCTCTAAGCTGGCCAGGCGTGAGGGGGAGCACCGGGCTACTCTCTGCATTTTAATGTGTGTGGAGATCCGTGGGTGTGAAGAGAGTGAGAGAGAGTGAGAGAGAGAGAGAGAGAGAGAGAGAGAGAGAGAGAGAGAGAGAGAGAGAGAGAGAGAGAGAGAGAGAGAGAGAGGGAGAGAGAGAGAGAGAGAGAGAAAGAGAGTCGGTGATAAAGGGTAATAGAAGGGGACATATGAATAGAGATTAGGAGGTGAGAGGGAGTTTATAATAAAGGTTAATAACGTTGGACCTCCGTGGAATAAATAAATGAATACCTCCCCTGTATAAATGTCCCTTTTTTTTTTTATTAACTGTCCCATTTTGTGCTTACTGTCTCTCCTCTCAATCCCCTTCATCTTCAGGTCTTGTTTTCGAGTTCTATGGTGTTTTTTTTTTTTTTTTTTTTTTTTTTTTTTTTTTTTTTTTTTTTTTTTTTTTTTTTTTTATGGGAGAAGAATCTGGGATAAGGATAAATAATAGAGTGATATGAGATCGTCTGCCTGAAAAACATCGTATGAATATTATTTTTGGCTATTTACCATACTGATATGAATGTGTTTTCTTCTTTGTTTATTAGGTTTAAGTAAATGGTGTATTCTCTCTATCTATCTATTTTTATATCTATCTATCTATCTACCTACCTACTTATTTGACTATCTATCTCTTTATCAATCCTTATCTCTATCTATCTATCCATCTATTTACCTACCTATCTATCTATCTACCAGCCATCCTCTCTCTCACTCTCTCTCTCTCTCTCTCTCTCTCTCTCTTTCTCTTTCTCTCTCTCTCTCTCTACTAACTCTTGCTCCTCCCGGCTTCCATCCCTCACCTTAATCTAATTTTCTACCAAACTTTCCTACCCTTCTACCTCGCCCTATCCACTCTGCCCTCCACTCCCTCATCAGCCCTATACATTTTTGTCCTCTTTTTCCCAACGTTGTTCCTTCCTTTATTTCACTCTTCTTCCTTCCTTTATTTCACTCTTCTTCCTTCCTTTATTTCACTCTTCTTCCTTCCTTTATTTCACTCTTCTTCCTTCCTTTATTTCACTCTTCTTCCTTCCTTTATTTCACTCTTCTTCCTTCCTTTATTTCACTCTTCTTCCTTCCTTTATTTCACTCTTCTTCCTCTCCAATCCTGTAGTATATATTTTTTCCCCTATTCATTTATCTCTTATATTCTTATCCCTATTCTTTTCCCTCTCTATGCTCTTTACTCTTCCATTTTGTTTACGTTACAAGTACACGCATTTGCATTTCGTTATCATACACGGCTTTCGTTCACACGCCTTTCTCCCTAAAACGTATTATTTTCAGTCATACATTTCTTGCACACATTTTTCCACTGTACGGATGCCCACAGGAATTCTTACACAGACTATAATTACGGAAACAGGAGAGGTCTTTATTTTAGAGTTACTTAAATGAATAATCAACCAAGGGACACTGTGATTAAAACACGAATTTTTGCGACCAATATTACTTCTTTATGTGTTGTATATATTTATCATCATTATTTTATTTGTCTGTCACAGTTCATTACACTTTACTCTGTCACGTGTTGTCTTTATAATTAGTGATGTTATTGTTACACTTTTTACACACTTCTGTAACACACTATAAAAATCGCCTTTTCTGGATCTTACCATCCCCTCACACTTTTCTATCACACTTAAGGAGAGAGTATACTTTTGGTACATTGGAGTGCCTTGATCCCTCTAACGTATGTCAGGAAACAGGATCAGATGAACAAATATAATGGTGTTCTGTTGCTTGGACTAGTTTTGAAGGAATCATTTACTCCAGATTTACCAACACTGTACTTCTCCCATTTTCAGTATCTGTTTTTCACACTTTTCTGTCGCACATTTTCTGTCTTTGACTTGTCACGGTTTTTGTTTTATTGTACATATGCATCACACTTTTTTCTCACTCCTTTATCACACTTAAGTCTACTATAACATCTGTATCTCACACTTTTCTGTCACACTTCTCGGTCATTTATCGAATCACGTTTCCGCATCGCACATACTGATCACACACTAGTCTTCTGTCTCGCTTCTATATCACACACACTTAACCCTTTTTCAACGTCTGTATTTCACACATTTCTGTCGCACTCATGGATCACGTTTCTGTATCGCACATCTCGCCTCTACATCACTTTTTAGCACAATTTTCTCACACTTTTTTTTATCACATTGTTCTGGCACACTTTTTTTTTTATCACACTGTTCTGGCAACACTTTCCTCTGCCGTTTCATTATACTGACCCTTGTGTCCCCTCACCATAACGGCCAGTATAACTCCACTCCCATCAATAGATTCGTCTCGTCTCTGCTCTCATTTTGCAGGCACACACACACACTCTCTCTCGTTCACACACACACTCTCTCCCTCACTCTCACACGCTCTCTCCCTCACTCTCATTCTCTCTCTCAATTTTTCATTTTTTGTCATAAAATTACTCTATAAGACGTGTTGCATTTTTGAAGACTTGCGTGCATGTGTGTGTGTGTGTGTGTGTGTGTGTGTGTGTGTGTGTATGTGTGTGTGTGTGTGTGTGTGTGTGCTATTAATTTTATTATGTACAATGAAAAATAAAATAACCGAAAACTACCATGAATATTATATAACATTCCTCGGACGAAGAAACTATGCTTGCTTCAATATTTATAGCCTCCTATTTATAACAGTCTCCATTATATCAACGAATTATGTAGCGTGAGTCCATGTTTGTACAGATGGACACAAAAAATCGTACACACGCCGTTGTTTTCAAGGGTTTACAACAAAATGTAGAAAATGTAAGACTCCGTAACTACAATACATCATTATTATTAAGTTCGTTGTTTAGTAACCACAGAGTCACTTGGTACACCATTCTTTGCAGTTTATTTCCAGAATAATAAATTACCTCACTTTCCATATAGCCTGTGTAAGAAATCCTGAGGCTAAATGTAAATGTAAATATTCTATACTGGGGAAGATGAAAGCTCTCTGTCCAGATTTATTGGTGAGATGTATCAAGTGAGAGTGGTCCAAATTTATGTCCATTTTCGTTCGAGATGCAGAGACACATTTCGTTTAAAGTATCATAAGTCATTGTAAGGGGAAAGGTGGATGGATGGAAGTAGATATGTTCATGTTGTGAATATGAAAGACTGAGAGTGCCAGTTAACTCTTACATTAGGGAGCTGGACAGAAAAAGGGTGAGATCGAGTCACTTGGTGAGTGTTGCTTGTTGTCCTGAGGGAAGGAAGCAAACATTGAGAGAGTTTAGAAGAGCTACTGTATGTCCAGTGTAATAGCAATGGAAGAGGGCAAGTGATTTAACTTTACTTCAAAGAGAGAGAGAGAGAGGCTGTAGTAAATCAGAAAAAGAGGGAGTTGATGAGACGAAAAGCCTTTGATTCCACATTGTCCAAGAGTGTTGTGAAGTTTGAGCCTCACACTCCACACATGGTAGCCAAACTCCATACAGGGGTGGATGACCTACAGTGACCTCATAGGAGTTCGGTCATTTCGGTATTGAAACCTATTTTGGGTCATAAGGATTCCAATTATCTACGTTAAGGCAAGGTAAAAAAAAAATGAGGAAGTAGGTCGTGA
>JAWZYT010003704.1:0-40000 GCA_034508575.1 Petrolisthes manimaculis | reverse complement strand
CTAATAATTTTGTATTGCAGTTACATATTCATACATTTTTTCCTATACTGTATGTTGTAAGCCCTCAAAAACAACAGCGTGTACGAATTTTTATGGTCAATAGCACCTGTATAAATCATCTTGCCTTCAGACCTACTTCATTAACTGATTATATTCATGTGAAGTGGAGACATAACTCTTGTCCTCGACTGTACAGCCACCCCCTTTCATGCTGCTCTCACTCTGCCTCTCTGTAGCCACCTCATGCATTCTGATTGCCTGTTGGTAGTGCACTGATTGGCTGTTGATGGTGGTTATGCCTGGCCTTGGAGTGCATTCGCTGGGTGATATGACTGCCCTTACAGCTTCGTGTGTATAGAGCTGTTATTACTCGGGACCTGTTTGTCTGTCATCAGCAAGCTTCAATAATGTATAATCGGCCTCAGGAATTCGTATACACCACTGTTGACATCAAGGGGTCCTAACAACAACTACATAATTTAGTGCATTCATTTCCTAACAACAACTACATAATTTAGTCCATTAATTTCCTAACACCAAACTTTTCTAGTAGTGTTATTCGGTTAATACTTGAATCAGTCAGCAGAATAATTCTTACAATATGTGTAGAATAAAGACCACTTTTAACTAATGCTCTGTGTATCAATTTCTGAGGTTGACTGTGTGTGTCTAACCTTGGCTGGGCTTAAGTGTCCCAGTTTATATGTACTTATGTATGAATGTCTGTCTGTATGTATTTATGTGTAAATGTTTGTGTGTATTATTGAATGAATGAAATTATGTATGAATGTCTGCATGTATATATTTATGTATGAATGTCTGTATGTATTTATGAATGCATGAATGTCTATAGAATGTATCTATGTATGAATGTATGTATGTATTATACTTATGAATGCCTATATATGTATTTTTGTATGCATGAATGTTTGTATGTAAGTATATATGGATTTAAGGTGGTAATTCTGTTTTGGTGCATTGGAGTGCCTTGATTCCTCGAAAGTATGCTAGGAAACAGGACCAGAAGAGCAAAAGTAATGGTGTTCTGTTGCTTGGAATAGTTTGGAGGATTCTGTTGCTCCAGATTTACCATCACAGAACTTCCCCCTTAAACAGCACAATCACCTTATTTACAATCACAGCTGCAAATTAATATAACCATAAAATGTACGTTTTGTTTTATTGACAAGTTAATTAGTGATGGGGTAAAGTTACTTAGTGATGGGGTAAAATTTATGAGGGATGGGGTAAAGTTTATTAGTGAAGGGGTAAAGTAAGTACAGTCACGAGCGAGCACTAATAAGTATTTAGATATTAGAGTATTTAGATATGCTTCGAATACCTAGAGATCTCCATTGGAATTATTACTTCTTTGGTGAATTGAACTGTTCAGAAATTCAACCAAAGCTGTAGGCCTATACATACTAGTGATTGTGACTGTACACTTGCAATCCACTATCCCTAGCTCACCTGAATCTAAGCCCAATATCTGAAGCAGGCAGTTTCTGGACGACAGCCCACCCAAACCATCATAAGGCCATAAACAGTCCTTTCGAACCAATGGGGGCTTTGGGTGGGCTGTCGTCCAGAAACCCGTGTGCTCCAGATATCGGAAATCGACTCAGGTGGACTAGAGATGGTGGAATACGAGAGTAGCCTACTTGTAAGCATCGCAATATTCTAATATCTTAAAGTGGGAAAATGATATTGTAGGCGAACTAGAAACTACCGATGATTCCTTCGTACACATGTGATCCAAAATATATATCCAGCCTTGCTTCGAATAGAATGATCGAATACTAAACGAGCTCAAACAAATACGGAACAGGATAAGACTTAGTGTTGTAATTGGTTCACTAGTATGTCAAATGATTCGAAACTTCAAAAAAAAAAATCTGGATACAAATTTGGAATTGTGATTATAGCAAACCACAAAACGAAACTTATACTGATGGTGCATGTTTCGTGACAGGGTTAGAACAAATCCATAGCATCCATTTCGGTCATAGAGAATAATAATTATTCCCTAACATACAGCCCTCATATGCAGTAAATATGAAGTAAATAACATACCGCTTCAAAACGACCCTAGTGGCTGAGATATTGACAATGAACTGAGGGGACAATTGCTGATTAAGGACCCTGTGATCGTGTATAAAATTGGAGACTTCTGATTCCCCCTTACTATGCCACGAAACAGGCTCCTTCCCTATAGGTGGTGTTTCGTGGCAATATTTGAAGGACTAATTTCTCTCCAACTTTTAGACTACATCACAGGATCCCTTAAAGGGGTTATATAATTTTTGGTACATTGGAGCGTCTTGATTCCTCCAAAGTATGTCAGGAAACAGTGCCAGATTAACCAAAATAATGGTAGTCCGTTGCTTGGAATAGTGTAGAGGAATAAATTAATGGTTCCTAATTATCTGACATTGTACAGTACTATCCCTTTAAGAACATTACAAGATTGTATTATTATTATTATTGATGTCCTTAACACGTGTATTATCCCTTAAGGGAATAGTAAAGTGTTGGTAAATTATAGAGCAAATCATTCCTCCAATTTATTTCAGGCAACTAGCCACCTATATTTATGTTAATCTGCTTCTGTTTCCTGGTGTACTTTGGAGGATTTATAGTCCTCCAATGTACCAAACGTATCCTCTCCTCTTAAAGGGCTAAGGCGTCTTTCAAAATTAAGAGACCCTGTGATGTAGTCAGAAAAATGGAGGTAAATGAGTCCTTCAAATATTGCCACGGCACACAACCAATGTGGAAGGAGTGTGTTTCGTGGCACACCCAGGAGGAACCATAAGCCTTCAATTCTCCTACACAATCACAGGTTCCTTAAGGGGGAAGTACAGTGTTGGTAAATCTGGAGTAAATGATTCCTCCAAATTATTCCCAGCAACAAAACACCATTATTTTTGCTCTGCTGGTTCTGTTTCCCGGTATACTTTGGAGGAATCAAGACACTCCAACATCCCTAAAGTATACTCTCCCCTTAAATAAAGTAGAAATATAAAATTGAAAACCGCTTCCTGTTCTCTTGTTCCCGTTCGATTCATTTCCCTCCTGCAGTACAATAACAAATACATAAACTACACTGATTGTAATATTCTAGCAGCCTTATCTGGTAGGCAAACCCCTGTACATAATAAATCTGCATACTTAATTGAAACCTTCGGAGGAGATTTCTGATAACTCTCTCTCGCTAATTTAAAAGGCAAGAACGTTGTGAAGCAATAAACATCACAACACTATAACGCTAAAGACATTCCATTTATAATATATTTACATGAGTGTATAAGTGAAAGGGAAAACGATTATCTTGTGGAGAATATTTGGGTCTGTGTTTATTTCCTATTTACGTTCGATTGTCTTATTATGATTGAGTAACGAAGATATAATGTTGTTTGTTATAAAGCAATGGCCAATAAAGTACTGTATGTACCTTGGAAACCATCTATGTACAGTCGTGGTCAACAATAATCATCCATATTTGGGAGAATCTGGTAAACGTTTGACAGCTTCCCTCCATTCGTTACCTGAGAAACTTTCTGATACATAGGTTAACTACAGTACCGCCTCTTAATTTACTACACACACACACACACACACACACACACACACACACACACACACACACACACACACACAGGAATAAATACCATCTTCAATTTTACTACAAGCCGCTACTGACTCACCATTCAAATCAATAACATCCCTTTAATTAAGAGAACGTAAATATGTCTGAGTTGTCCATATGTGTAATGAAACTAAGTCTTATGTCCAAGGCTGTATTTCAATTAACTCATCATCACTGTGGACTGATGATTGATTTGTTAAGGAGCCTGTGATCGTGTATGAGAACTGAAGGCTTCTGATTCCACTTAACCGTGCCGCGATACAAGCTCCTTCATTATAGGTGGCGTTTCATGGCAATATTTGAAGGACTCGTTTACCTTCAATTTTCTGACTACATCACAGGGTTCCTTGATACAGTAGTTACAATCAGCTTTACTCGGTTATAATAACACACACACACACACACACACGTTCGTACACACACACACACACACTCGTACAACTCCACCCACCCCCACATACACACATACACAACACACACACTCGTACAACTCCCCCCCACACACACACATACAACACAACACACAACACACACACACACACATACACACACACACACAAGCCCTCCCTCCATCCCTCCCCCACACACACACTCGTACAACACACACAAGCCCTCCATCCCTCCCCCACACACACACTCGTACAACACACACACACACAAGCCCTCCATCCCTCCCCTACACACACACTCGTACAACACACACACACACAAGCCCTCCCTCCCCCACACACACACTCGTACAACACACACAAGCCCTCCCTCCCTCCCCCACACACACTCGTACAACACACACACACACAAGCCCTCCATCCCTCCCCTACACACACACTCGTACAACACACACAAGCCCTCCATCCCTCCCCTACACACACACTCGTACAACACACACAAGCCCTCCCTCCTCCCCCACACACACACTCGTACAACACACACAAGCCCTCCATCCCTCCCCTACACACACACTCGTACAACACACACACACAAGCCCTCCCCACACACACACTCGTACAACACACACACACACAAGCCCTCCCCACACACACATGATTAGATCTACAACTATCTGTACAACCATCCTTGCGACACAACCCATCCATCACTGCCAGCACGAGACCCAAAACCCAACTCCTCCTCCTCACCACAGGGAACCACAACATTACTCTTGCTAACACCAGTCTGTCACCCGTCACGCACACCTTTAACCACACACACACACTCACACACTCATACACTCACTCACACACTCACTCACTCACTCACTCACTCACTCACACCTTCAACCACAGACACACACACTCACTCACTCACTCACTCACTCACACCTTCAACCACTGACACACACACACACACACCTACGTTCAACCACTCACACACACACACTCACATTTACACTGATGACACGCACGCACTCACTCACACTCACACACAATCACCACTATTGAAAACAACCCCCAAGCAACGTCAACACAACATAACCTTGGACTATACCTCTATGTACAGTATACTATTTTCACACACACACACACACACACACACACACACACACACACACACACACACACACACAACCCTGACAATACACACACACACACACACATAACCTAACCTTATACGACCTCTACTATTGTCATAACATTCCTATTCAACCATAAACAATGTAACTACCATCATTATTATCTCTCAACACAACACAAAACTTCCATTACTCCTACCATTGACATACATACCAGTACATACATATTCAATTATTATTTATCGATATAACTATCATAATATTATCCCTCTGCACCACACATGCTTTCATTACCTCTACCATTGTCACACACACACACACACACACACAAAAAAAAAAAAAAAAAAAATCACTGCCATTCTCAGACACAGCCATTACCATTTCAAATTACTATAACCAAAACACCTCAATAACACATAATTTATAATACTACCGTAGTACAACCACTAACAACATACCAATCATTACTACACCCATCATCACTATCCCAAACACATAATATTTCTACATAATAATAATAATAATAATAATAATAATAATAATAATAATAATAATAATAATAATAATAATAATAATAATAATAATAATAATAATAATAATAATAATAATAATAATAATAATAATAATAATAATAATAATAATAATAATAATATAACTAATTACTAAGCCTGCATAAACTGGTATAGTACAGAAATTATGCATAACACTGAAAATTTTGTAATGTTATTTTGCAATGTTCAATCCCACAGTGTATCAAAACAAATCATATAAATTTAGTTACTGGTGGTTAATTATGTATGCTGCTACCGTACTAAATGACCCGGACGTTATCAATATAAAGTCATTAATTAACCGTGTAATTATTTTATTTTGAGCCCAATTGATCTACATAGACTCATTTAGCCTGAGGGGTCATTAATCATTATCCTTCACTTCGCTTTTAGTTTATTAATTAAGGGAAGAGTAAAGTGTTGGTCAATCTGGACTAACCGATTCCTTCAAACTATTCCAAGCAACAGATCATCATTATTTTTGTTCATCTGGTTCTGTTTTCTGGCACACTTTGGAGGAATCAAGGAGTACTAATGTATTAAAAGTGTATCATTATCATTGCCACCACCACCATCATCATTATCACTACAATCCTCATCATTATCACCACAACCCTCATCATTATCATCATCACGACAACCCTCATCATTATCATCATCATTATCACCACCACCACATCCATCATCACTATCACCACCACCAACAACAACAACAACAACAACACTCGCATTATTATTATTATTACTATATTATAATTATTGTTTTGACCATCAACAGCTATTCATAAACATGTATGTATATTTTGTCCCCACTACCACAGCTATTGTCACCAACTTCAACATCACCACCACCACCACCACCACCACCATCACCACCACCACCATCATCATTATCATAATCAAAACAGTCCCCGTCATTACTCCCACAAACATGATCATTAACAATACTCCTGGCGACCATCAATACACCAATGTTAATTAATTAGCAAAACGACATATTACTTACTGACCTACATACTCTATTCTACCACGACAAACTGCAGTAACTGTTTTATACATATCATTGCTGTTTCACCCCTACACATTCGCTGATTCTGTATTCTCCCCCTACACAGTAGCTTACCTTACAGTACACTCTACCTCTTCACACTTTTCCTCATTTCCCCTATACTTTTACATCCTATCCTTTGTCAACTTTTATATTATCTGTTTATTATTCCCCTCGCCACGCCTCATTTCCCAGGCCAAGGCATCAACCACATCTTATACATTGAAGGGACCCTGTGATGTAGTCAGAAAAATTGGGGATAAATTAGTCCTTCAAATATTGCCACGATACACTACCTACATGGAAGGAGCTTGTTTCGTGGTATGGTCAGGAGGAGTCAGAAGCCTCCAATTTTCATACACGGTCCTTAATCCAAGCCCTAACCCCCCCTAGTCCTTTCTCTCCTCGACCATAATAATTATTTCACAAACTCTAAGGCCCCATACTTAACTTCCACCACTTTACTCACTTTATAAATCTCTGTACCATCCCCTCACACACACACACACACACACACACATCTCTTGCATACACACACACACACACACACACACACACACACACACACACACACACACACACACACACACACACACACACACACACACACACACACACACACAACAATAACAACCACCACCACAACAACAACAACAACGCCCACCACCACAACCAATCCCACAACACCATGGTGAACAATTCTGCCTCGGCTCTTTTTTCGCTCTCACTGCAAAATAAAAATGCATCAACATTTTTTTATTCACAATTCATGTATTCAAGGGAGAGCTGATGTGATTATAATATTATGGAGGCTAATTAGTCTTGGGTGTTGTGTTGTGTAGTATCAATGTCTCTTTTTCTACGACGAGGATGGAAAATCTCTGTGAACCCATCCTGGTGACAACACGACATTACAGTACATTAGTATTTTATATAAGTATGTATATAGTAAGTATATAGTATGTATGTAGTAATAGTAGTATAGTAGTAAGTATAGTAGTAAGTATAGTAGTAAGTATAGTAGTAAGTATAGTAGTAAGTATAGTAGTAAGTATAGTAGTAAGTATAGTAGTAAGTATAGTAGTAAGTATAGTAGTAAGTAAGTATGTAAGTATATAGTATGTATATAAGATGGAAAATTTGGGAAAGGTGAATTTTTTTGTAAACCAATTAATCATTAAATTGCATAAGCTAAGCTAAATCTTTCCACTGAACGTGATTGGTACCTAGATGTGACTTGTATGCTTATTTATACATACCTACTCCCTGGATGACAATTGAACTTCTCCCCTTTTTTATATCATATCTACGTGTCTTATTTTTTGTTGTTTATGATTTTAGGGAGAACTGAGGGGAAAAAAGAACAAGATATTGGAGTAGAGGGGAAGAGAAAGATAAGTAAAAAAGGAATGGAAAAAAGATAGGTGAAGGAATAGAGAGGGAGAGAAAGAGGAGACAAGACTATAGGGAAGGTGACAGAGGAAATAATAAAAAAAGATAAATGTGGAGAAAAAGATAACTGGACAAAATATGAAGATAGGAAGGGTCATAGAAAAACTCAAACCTGAAAACCTGAAACAAAGGTAATAAAGTATTAAAAGGTTTAAAAGAATGACACTGTGAGTCCGAATAGTGTGTTGATAGAGACCGAGTGATAATTGTGTGCACATTGTCTGGCAAAACACATCATGGAATTGGTTACCAAACCCGTTATGGACGAATTATATTTTGCTACATCCGGTGAAAAGAGATATTTGTTCGCATTGGAATTGTTGCTGGCATGAGCTGGTGGTAGTTTGCATGCATGGCAAATTACATTGTTTACATGGACTGAGTGCTGTTTGCAGGGTTCGAAAGGTTGTACAGTCGGTGCCATATGTTCAGTATATCCTCCTATCCATCAGTACAGTATATTTTGACTATCCTGACTCTACATTAGAAGGAACGCTTTTTTTTCGTTATTAATAATTACTATTTAACGCATCGTACGGTTGGACACAGAAATTCTTACACATGCTATAAGGAAAGAGAGATCATTATTAGGGAACTACTGCAAGTGGCTCTGTGATTCCAAAACAACAAACCTAATAATAAAATGGGATATTTTAGGTATTATAGTTAAGTAGTCTTACATTTTCTATATGTCGTAGAAAAAAAAACAAAAAAAACATGGTGTGTACGAATTCGTATGGCCAACTGTACATGAAATTGTGTGTTGTGTGTGTGTGTGTGGTGTGTGTGTGTGTGTGTGTGTGTGTGTGTGTGTGTGTGTGTGTGTGTGTGTGTGTGTGTGTGTGTGTGTGTGTGTGTGTGTGTGTGTGTGTGTGTGTGTGTGTGTGTGTGTGTGTGTGTGTGTGTGTGTTGTGTGGTACAAGGTCGCAGCACCATCATCATCTCTAAGGTATCAGAAATGGATATCGATTCCACCCGTGCTTGGTCACATAAAACTGCAGGTTATTGGCTTATTCTTAGGGGATAGGATGGCGCTACCTCTCCCTCCCTATTTTTCACCACAACTGCATCAACCTAACGCCCTTTATGGACCCTGTGATCGTGTATGAAAATTGGAGGCTTCTGATTCCTCCTGACTATGCCACGAAACAACCTCCTTCGATATAGGTGGTGTTTCGTGGCAATATTTGAAGCACTCGCCTATCTCCAATTTTCTGACATCACAAGGTCCCTTAAAGTATATTATATTTTTCATAAGGACGGGTGAGACACACACTTTACTCTGACAGTGCAATCAACAAAGACATTATTTTCAACTTATCACCCCAGCCAGAGTGGGATGCCTTTCGAAAATAACACTTTTTTTTTTCCGCTCGTCCAGTGGAGTTAGAAATCCTGGGTATGATATAAATTATGTCAGGAATATTTACTTATTTAATAGAGTTTAAAATGATGCAAAGTGCACCTTTCACAATAAACATAAAATGCTGTGAATTATAAAGCACAGATGCTTTCATTTGTTTTGTCATTTGTTTAACGTACAATGTGTAATTTGACTTTTTCATCCAACTGTATATACCACTGACACAGTTGTATATAATAGTTGTCATTTGCATTCAATTTTTTGAAAGCTTTGTTTTCCTATATATTCTGTACTTGATAATGGACTGAAATAAACAGTTCTGGAAATTGCGTTAATATAATATATTAGATAAAATGTTATACACTTTCAGTTGTAATATGCTGTAAAGTGTAATGGAGGTGTTTGAAATTGATGACATGTCATCCCTATTCTGATCCTCTCATCTACACACTACACACACACACAAACCTTGACCTTTAATTGTGGTCATAACACTCAAACACATACTGTATTATGGTGTACAGTTGACCAAACAACAAAACATAGTTCGCCTTTTACCCTTTGTTGCCTAGTAGATGGAACCACAGGTGCCTCAGTTACATTGTGGAGGGCTGAGGAAAAAACCTTTTGTACACTCGGGGTCAGAAGTTCTGTCCTGATCCCCTGGAACGATGATTCGCAACCAGACGAAGTTGGAAGGTTCGAACAAGGGTATGTTGTGTGTTCGAACCATCATATTCGTCTGGTTGCGTTTCATCATAAGGGGAGGTGGCCTTGAGGTTAGTGTACTGGACTCGTAATGTAACGGTCGGGAGATCGATTCCTTTTAGGCGAGGGCCTGAGAATATTTACTCTTTTGATCTGAGTTTCAGGCACTAACTATAAGGCCACCGAACGTCGTAAAACATTTGGGAATTGCCCTCATTTCCCACCCTCTGTGGCTGGGTACCAGTTCGGAAGTCGTGACTTGTGTGTGTGTGCGTGAGTAGCAGTTAACCTGGGCCACGGTAACGGGCTTGATGAAGCCTATGTCAAGTGTCGGAACATTAAGAAAAACAAAATATTCTGATCGCGACTGTACACCATAGTACCATCGTGGACAATAATAATCATCCACATTGGGGTGACTCATGGAAGTGTTTGACAGCTTCCCTTACTTCGATCGCTGAGAAACAATCCAATAAATAATGTAGTTTAAATACCATCTTCTAAGTTACTACAAGCTGCTACTGACTCACTATTCAATACAATAATATCATATGAGAACGTGAAAACATTACCGTTGTCAGTAATTTGTTTGAGGTATCTATTTGTTTATTGAAACTTATGTCCACGACTGTACCTTGCCTCAACGAGTTACGAGCACTGCGTCAGGTGGGTTTGGCGAAATGTTGAGCCGCTGTGTTGATATATTCGTAGTAGCAACATGGTGGACATTATTGCCAGGATGTGTGTGTTTTGCTTCTTCATTTCTTTTATTACGAATACACAAACACACTGCATGGGACCAACTGATATATTCGTAGTAGCAACATTGTGGATAGCATAGCAGGGATGTGTGTGTTTTGATCTTTCTCTTCTTTTATTACAAATACACAAACACACTGGGGCTACATTTCGCAAAACCCATTGGTCGCTTTCTCGTTATACTAGTGGAGGCAACTGTACTTTGTCTCCTAACCTAGAAGTCCTCATCCAATATATAATAACAATATATAAGAAATTAGAAAACTGCAGAAGGTCAGTTGGCTCAGTTCTTGGTTTCTCCTTAAATACCCAATACTGATATTTTCTGAACCACAAAAACAAGACTCCTTTATACACATATTCTCACTCTATATTATATAATTCACAATAGCCTACCTTACTCTTATTCAAACGGTATGACCACTTTCAATCCTACTCGTGTACGTACCACTTCATAAGCAGTCTTGTACATTGACTACTCAGCCCACACACCCAAACCGACGCTCCCAATGCCACTCCCAAATTCCAACCACTAAGCGACTTACGAAATAAATAAAAGAAAAACGAGAAAAAATCGTGCAGCGTATGCATGAACATCATTTTGTGAGAAAATAATATGGCGTGGCACTGAATAAATAATATTATTTAAATTCAAGGTTGGAATTCCAAACTATTAGGACCTTTAGGGGAGATTTTCTAGTTGGTGAATTGAAAGGTCTCCGATTCCTCCAAACAATGCCTCGAAACACATCCCCTATTAATACCATATAGAGCATCTGTTTTCTGGTATAGTTAGGAGGAATTAGTAGCCTTCCAATTCACCAACAAGATAATCTCCCCTTAACCATCTCTGACACCTATTTACTTTTAACAAGGCTTCACTATGTTACGTTGTTTTTCTATTGTTATTTTTCTTCTACCCCATAATTATCATCCTAGATCCATACATATAGAGAAGTAGAGTAAAAATCGTTGTAATAAAATAGTAAGAGTAAACACTGAAGAGAACTAAAGGCTACTGATTATTTTTAGTCAAGTGAGGAAACCAGGATGATAAAACGACTTTGAAATAATCCTGAGAGCTCCTGGCCAACTTCTTCCCACTTTCATGAAACCTTGATAGTTCTCTCTCCATCACTTCCTCCCTCCCTCCCTCCTTCCCTTCCTCCTCCTTTCAGAAATATTACGCTCTTCCACCTTATTTTTTGTCTTTTTTTTTCAGTATCTAATAAAGTTTCCATTAGCACATTAAGGAGGTTTCCAGTTCTATTTTAGCTCCATGTTCAAATAAAGGTTAGCGTGGTTCGTCTTCTGTCATATTACATAAGCCAAACGTTTGGTAATTATTTGTTTATTAAAATGTTTTTGTGAAAGTGATAAATTATTTGACATTATCTGTTTACGTTGGCTTCATTCCTCGCTGGGAAAAATACATCTGTCAATTCAAATGTCTTCATCATAACATTTAGTCAGAAAGTACTCATGTTCGTTTGCTATTAATTTCGTTTTGTATATATATATATATATATATATATATATATATATATATATATATATATATATATATATATATATATATATATATATATATATATATATATATATCTTAACGTTACACTTTATCTGCTGTAAAAATTCCCGGTTAATTATTTCGAAGGTTAATTTGATCACAAACCATCCCAGCGAGATAAAGCTTAATTATAATTATCTATGAACAAATTTTCATGGTGACGATGGTAGCAGGTTCTGAAATGGGTACAAAGGCCAAGAGATATACCGTATATATCTCTTGGCATTGATGTGTACAATACCGAGTGGAAATTATGATATTAATAAAACAAAGGTAATTATTTGAAGAGAAAAATAGACAACCACCCAAGGCCTGGAAGACCAAGTAGGACGAGGAAGGAAGTTAAAGAGACGAGGAACAACAAGCACCGTGGAAATTGATAAAAGAAAGAAAAAGAAAAGGAATTCACAGTACCAACTTACCAAGCCTTCGTAGTAATATAGAACATCGGTTAGTAGTAAACAACAACAACAACAACAACAACAACAACAACAACTCAAGTAGCTGTATACATGAAGCGATAACATCTCATTTGGCAATAAACTTGATAAAATATAATATGATAGTAAAGAGAAGGTTGAAGGTGGACCCCATGCCATGCCTTGGTGTTAATATTACCACTAAGCCCCAACTCTCTTCAGTAGTGTTTCTTCTTAAGGATATCTCTCACCATAAAAGAAACCTATGTACAGTTGGTCACAAGAATTCGTACAAAAGCTGTTGTTTTTGAGGATTTACAACATACAAAGAAACTATTAAGATCTCGTAACTGTAATGCAACATTATTATTATGTTTGTTGTTTTGCAATCACCTAGTCATTTGGTTGACCATTCATTGCAGTACTTCTAGAATATTGACAACCCTTTCCATATTGCCTGTGTAAGAATTTCTGTGGCCAACTGTACATCAATTGTCAGTTCTTTATACTGTACCACCTCACCCAACTTGACTGAGGGTTCACTCAGACATATAAGCCGTCCAGTGATGAGAAAGTTGTTCGATTTTGGAGAGGCTTTACGAGAGATCCAGTTCTAATTATAAAGGCTTTAAGGTGAGATAGAAGGGATCACAGGTCCTGTACACCACTCATCACCTTCCTCTTATATCGGGTGAGAGAGTGGCTTGAGGCACCTTGGGTCATTAGCGACCGTAATTAGAGTCCCCGTCCCTCATTAGGATTATTAAAATGTAGGTCATTATGCAGTGGAAATGAGGTTAATGATCAACTCACCCCTGCACCCTTTACCTCGTAAGATCGTTTGGCCTAGAATAAATTATGCTAATGAGGTGTTTATTCCACTGCTCGCCCCCCCCCCCCCCGCCGCGCCCCCCCCCCCCCCTTCCTCTCTATCCTTTCACATCACAAACCCAAATCACTGACCCTTGTGTTGTCTCATAGTGCTGACCGCTCCTAGTGTCAGTCAGTCTAAACTCTAAAGTACCCCATTATAATCCCTCCTGGTGCCACCTATCACTAACTCTAATGTTGATCACGTCTCTATCCTTCCCTATTATACCGTACAGTTCCCCATCAAGGTCCACCAACAATGATCCTCCTTTTGTATATCATCAATTGACACCATTACTGAATCTCCTTTTGTATTATTTCATGTTTTATTTATTTTTTCTATATTAATGAAGACGAGGACTAAAGTATCCTGTGAAATAAAATGAGTGAGAGAAGTACAGTATCATGATCAAATTCGTTCCAGATACTTAGGCATTACTTTTGGAAAGCATAAGTCGTAGTAAAGTGGAAAGATGGATGGAATTTTAGAGTTTTCCAGGCTTGACCAATTGTGTGTTTGAGAAGAGAGGTTGAAAAAGGATAAAACTGAGTAGCCTGGCAAGTGTTATATGATCTCATGAGAGGAGGAAGCATACATTCTCATGCGAGTTCAGAAATACATCATCTAGTGTTATAATGATAGAACAAAGTGAGAGAGAGAGAGAGGGGGGGGGGGGGTTAGTGCAACAGTAAGGGGAAAGAGTTGATGAGGAGACATACCTTTGTTTCCATCCAGTTTGGTAGTGATGTGAAGGTCGAGCCGTACGGTACTGCATACAAGTTGGGATGAACCTTCTGTACTCAGACGGCAACTGTGTGGGGAGAAATATTCACTGAATTAGGGCAACATATCTACCGTAATGTCTTTGATGCAGTTTTGGCCAGGGATATTATTTGATCATTTCAAGAGAAACCGTCACAGACGCCGCCTCCTGGGAACATCCAAAGGTCTCCCCAGAGCTATAGTACAAGACACGGAACCAAGATTGTGATCGGAGCCGAATAGAGAGGAAATATTAGGATTACAAGCAAAGGGATGAAAGTTTAGATGTAAGTTATGGATATTAGGCTCATCAATTGCCACCTTTAATGACCCTCCTGCCGTAGAACATCAATTATCATTATCAGTGACACTATTGTTGTCTCCCATTACTAACCACTGTGTTTAACATCATGAAGGATCCAACACTCACTATTCCTTGGCTCTTATACTTGGTCTGTAAACACGTCACTATTATGGCCTTAGACGTCACTGGGCACAACCTCTATTCTTATCCTACTATCACTGACCCTTCCTCCCGACCTACCATCTAATATTACGCCTCTCACCCTATCCCTTTCACTCACCCTCCCTCATCAATCTTCATTACGTGGGACCAATAAGTAGCTTTCACCATTGGCCATTTACTTCTCTCTTTCTCTATCCTTCTGTCAGTCTGTCTGTCCTTAGCCTTGCCTTCTCAATTCATTTTGTCACTTTTAACAATCCTGAGATGCCTTGAAAAATAGACGAATTCTTGGTGATTCTGTTTTAATAATTTCCTTACGAGTTAATTTCTCCATGTAACATTAAATACACATGTCTCGAGTAAGGTGTAAGGTATACATATCATACACGACACACGTGGGGCGTTCTGGTAACACTGGTAGAATAATTAATCCACACGTTACCAACTCAACTCCCTTCACTCAGAAATATGGGATAATTTTCACTTAGGAACGTGATGCAAGCTGCAGAATTTTCCAGCTCAAGTGAACTATAATTTACCAAACTTGTAATCTTGGTTTAGTGAGAGCAATACATTTTTTTTAGTTATACCAAGTACAAACATTTATACAGGAAAAAATACAACCAAAATAGCATTATTATCTTTTTATTTTTTTGCTATGGGCTGATATTAGTTTCGATATGGGCAGTTTTTGTGTCCCGGAACCGAGGGTAACTCTGCTTATATATAATCCCTCGTAATATTATCCTACATAAAAAATAAAATAAAAAATAAAATCTGTCACTCACTTTAAATAATTACCAGGAACCTGCACCGGATAGTGTTAATCTTTCCACCAGGTGTAAGATATTAAGTTACTTTATTAATTAAGGTGACGGGCGGGGGGGGGGGGATGGTCGAGGAGCAAAATTTCCGTTCTGTTTACAAGCTCGTTTCTGTACCACTGCTGCCCACTTTCTCTGTTAGGTTAGGTTAGGTTAGGTTAGGCTATAGGTTAGGTTAGGTTAGGCTACTTTAGGTTAGGTTAGGTTAGGCTAGTTTAGGTTAGGTTAGGTTAGGCTAGGTTAGGTTAGGCCAGTTTAGGTTAGGTTAGGTTAGGCCAGTTTAGTTTAGGTTAGGCTAGTTTAGGTTAAGGTTAAGGTTAAAGTTAGGTTAGGTTAGGCTTTCATTCATACTCTTCTTGTAAGTAAACATAAGCTGGGAAAACAAGCGTGATTATTTTTTTTCTATATAATATCTTAAGGTTAGTGTCACCGCTATTAACCCAAAAGTAATTTTTCAATAACCTTTGCCTTTTTGGCCCAGATTGAGACGGGGCCGGGCTGAAAAGAGGGAAATGATTGAACGGGGGACCAAAAATGGCCACGAAGGCAAGGCTGAATGGAAAAAGGGAAGTGAAGGTGGGAAGACAAGATCAGGATAACATTATGATTGATGGTAGTTCCTGATACCAGCGATAAAAGATAATAATAATAGATGGAAAAAGGGAAGTGAAGGTGGGACAACAAGATCAGTATAATAATAAGATTGGTGGTTATACCTGATACCAGCGATAGAAGATAATAATAATATATAAATTATGAAAGGAGTGTTGGGAGTGAGGAAAGCCTATTATTAAGCCATGATAAATCAAAATGCCAAGTATTTACCAAAGGATATTATTATTTTGTCCCCTGCCCAGACTCAATAAGTGACAAGTTTTACATTGAAGAGAAACGATTGTGAAGTCGTAATATCTTCAAATACAATACAATCTTCAGATATATAATAATTGTAGATTAATATTAGGATTATTAATAACTTGTCTCTACGGCGTAATCGCTTGACGCCAAAACGGAGAACAACATGTGATTGTAAGAAATAAAACCCACACTCGTAGACGAAATGTTACTTGTGATTCTTTTAATTTGTGATAAAAGGCAGATTCACGACAAAGTATTGGGGAATCAGATGTTCAGGGCTGATTCGCCCACATGATTCAGTTACTTTATAAGATGAGGCCTATGAGAGAGAGAGAGAGAGAGAGTGAGAGAGAGGCAAATAGAATAAAAATGTGTGTGAGAGAGGCAAATAGAATAAAAATGTGAGAGAGAGATAGGCAAATAGAGAGAGAAAACCCTCTTCCCAGCAAAGGACCAGTTATTAATACAGGAAGGAGAGTTGGAGTGACAGAAAGGAAAGTCTGGGAGGGAAGGAGAAGACATGGAGGGAACACACACACAGCTACACAGAATAATTTAAGGGGGAGGGGGAGTGGGAGTAGGGGACAGGCTTGGGGGGGATTGGGGGGTGCGTGAATAGGGAGACAGGTTTGGTGTGGTGGGGGTGGGTGGGTAGAAAGGCTGTCCCCTAATCCCGCACCCCCCTAACCCCCCCAAGCCTGTCCCCTACTACGATAACCACACAAGGATAGGATGGGCTGGGCGACTGTACTACTAGAGAAATAATATGGAAGACAGATTGAATAAAAGTGGAAGTAGAATTGTGAGAGAGATTTAATTTAGAGTACAGTAGAAATTTATGTTTGACAATAGTGGTAATAAAGGTAATATTGGTCTATGAATGATATAGATATACTTTTGGTACTCTGAAACGCCTTGAACTCTCTAAACTAAAAAAAAGTATATCAGAAAACAGGACCAGATTTAACAAACATACTGGTGACCTGTTGCTTAGAATAGTATGGAGGAATTAGTTGCTTTGCTTCAGAGTTGTTCCACATTTTCGAAAATTGTTCCATCCCTTAATAAAGAGAAAACAGAAGAGGCTAGCTAACATTGATTTCCCCCTTAAGGACCCTGTGATCGTGTTTGAAAATTGGAGACTTCTGATTACTCCTGAACATACCACGAAACAAACAAGCTCCTTTCATATACAGTAGGTGTGTGTGTTTCGTGGCAATATTTGAAGGACTCGTTTACCTTCAAAATTCTGACAACATCACGGGTCCCTTAAAGGAGCTTGTTTCGTGGCATAGGCCTAGTCAGGAGGAATCAGAAGCTACCAGGTCTCATACACGATCAGAGAGTCTCTTAAGGACCCAGTGTTGTAGTTAGAAATTTGAAGTTAAAACGAGTCCTTCAAATATTGCCACAAAACACACACCTATAGGGAAGGAGGTTGTTTCGTGGCAATGTCAGGAGGAATCAGAAGTCTCCAAATTTTATAAACGATCACAGGGTCCTTAAGGGTCAGTAAAGTGTTGACAATTTCAGGCAACAGACCCTCGTTGGTTTGTGTCAGTCTGGTCCTGATTCCTGATATAATTTGTATGAATTAATGTACCAAAAGTATACCCACTCGCCTACATAAGTTAGCATGAGTTGACTCAGTATTTCAAAGTACTGAATGTAATAAGGATCTGGTAGATATTCTATTTAGGTGCCACGTTATAACGAAAGATTCCAGGGTTATATCATATGAATTACACAGTATGTTTCATGTCGGGGTTATAATCAATGTCTCTATGTCAGGGAATAGGAATATTTTGTACACATAAATTTCTTACACTACGGTATCTAACCCCCCCCCCCCCTGGGGTAGGTAAGGGGGCTACGAATACCTCCCCAGTGTCCCTGTTTGTCGTATAAGGCGACTAAAAGGAGATTTCACAATAAATGTCCCCTTTTTTTTTTTTTTTTACCATTTGTGCTGACTGTCCCACCTCTCAATCACCTTTCTTCGACAACGGGCGTTATATGACCTCGCTGTTGAGGCGCCTAATTTCAATCAATCAATCAATCTATGAATCTCTTACACTTTCTACTGTACTGTACAAAAAATTAAATGGGTAACATCTAATCAACAAAATATCTAATATGCTGAGATACGCTGATAAAAGTTCTGGACATTATTATTATTATTATTTGAAAAAAGGTACCATCGTGTAAATACAACAAACACATTCCGTCAAAATTGGATCCTGCCACTTGACTATTCGGAATCTCAGTCATTGGCTTCATAAAAACGGAGGGTATATGTTGGCGTGGTTCTGCTGCTATCACACTCCATTATACATGCTAACGCCTCACAGCACGCTCACCTGCCACTCTACGCGCCACTCACATACATACATACATGCATACAGACGCACGCCTTTTTATTTACACTTTCATATACACGTTCTCTATATACACGGGAATGTTACATGCAGTATATTCGTACTTCCTCACTTCCAAAACTGCCTGCAACGTTTACCTTTTTAATGGAAAAAGCAGTACAAAGGGAAGTCGTTCTCCAATCGGGTCTGCGTTACGAAAAGTGAGAGGAGAAAAATGATAAATGTTTGCCAATATGTCTGGATATAAATATTGCTTGTACATAAATATATCGGTACACGAATTTCTTACGGGAAAAAGAATGTAACGAGATGAGAATAGAGATGACAACAGTTCATTCCCTACTTTAGGTGTTGAGACTTTTGAGAGCCCTGAGGAACACCAGAATTAATGGACAGAGTAATTGAAGTGGAGCCATTCATTACAGTTACAAGGAATCTTCCGTGTACGAAATTACAGATGAGTTCACTTGTGTAAAGATGAAGAAAATTCCTTTACGACATGACTTGTACAGTATGTACAGTCCCCGACACAACTAACACCCCTCTCCTTGACCCTACGAAACCCTGTGATGTAGCCAGCAAATTGGAGGTAAACGAGTCCTTTAAATATTGCCACGAAACACCACCTATATGGAGGAGCTTGTTTCGCGGCATTGTCAGAAGGAATCAGAAGCCTCCAATATTCTTACACGATCACAGTGAGCTCAAGTCTAATGGTTGATGATGATAGACAAACAAACATACTTCCTGGCTTGTGCTCATCATCATCATCATGGGTCACTAATGTAATATGAACCTATTCCGAGGATGGCCTTTCCCTCATTAATGACCTCCTATTTTGTCCATGATATTTGACAACTCATACAGGCGTGTTTAATTACGGTTTTGAACACAATGACGCAGAGATTACTATGCCGTTCATTAAAATGCTTTCTAATTATTTTTCTGAGACCAACACTTAATAAACGAGGATGTCAAAAATAAAGAGTATGATATGCGTATGTGACATAAATAAAACATGTACTGTACCATATTTTCGCCAAACGACTTGAGGTAGGATTGTTATATCATATTATTTATAGATAATCACACTTATTTTTAAAGAATATTATATACCTTATTATTGAATCTTACTAAGGACACCATGGTAACTAAGACATCACTTGTGCTTCACTCAAACACATCAACCTAACCTCACCGAAGTACAGATGTTGTAGGATCGCTCAAAGATATTGTAAGATACGGTACTGACTCCAGCAACCCATGCATGCGAGGACATAAAACTCTAGACACGACGCGTACTACCAGTATTTTTGACACACCAACACCTGCCCTGAATAAGGTATTATCTGATTCCCACGAGTAAATCTTGTTGTTCCTCACTCACTCACAAGGTACAGACACCAGAAAAGGATTATACAGTATATACAGAGGAAGGGGAGGAGGAGGAGGAGGAGGAGGAGGAGGAGGAGGAGGAGGAGGAGGAGGAGGAGGAGGAGGAGGAGGAGGAGGAGGAGGAGGAGGAGGAGGCGGCAAGGGGATGTGGTGTGATAGAGGGGAGTGAAGAAAAGGGGAAAGGAAGGGAAGAAGGTGTGTAAGGGATGCTGGAGGGGAGAGAAGAATGCATGGAGGGGGAAGATTGAATGGGAGAATTGAGCAAAGAGGAGAGAAAAAAAATGAAGGCAGAAAGCGTATCAAAGGATGAGTGTGGGAAGGGGAGATTGGGAGAGAATGGGAGAGGAGAGGAGAGGAGAGAACTTGAGAAGGAGGTATAAAGTGCAGAATATATAGAGGAGAAAGGGAAGTGAGAATGTGAGAAGAAAGGATAGCACCTACGAGGAATGGAAAGGAAAAAAGAAGGAAGGAGAAAGGGAAGGAGAGAGGGAAAAGAAAAAAAAATGCGAGGATGTTCAGAGAGAATAATACATAGAACAGGAAGAAAAATAAATCGAACGAAAATGAAGAAAAGGAATATTCAACACTGGGACTGGGTAGGAAAAAAAATGACAAGGAGGATGATAAGAGAGAAGAGAAAAAGAGGGTTATAAGGGAAAGTATAAGGGAAAATGGGAGACACTTTTCACCACCACCATCATCACTACCCTTATCATCTTAACTACTGCCATTATTACTAACTACCAGCACCATTTTTAAGGATTATTATTATTATTATTATTATTATTATTATTATTATTATTATTATTATTACTCTTATTACTACTCTTACTATTGCTATTACTATTACTATTGTTATTACTATTGTTGTTATTATTACTATTGTTATTGTTATTATTACTATTATAATTATTATTACAATCATTATTATTATTGTTTTTATTGTTATCATTATCACCAACATTATCACAGTTCTCGGTCACTATTCTCATTATCGCTACCATTATCACCCTCCACTATCATTGTCATCATCACCATTACAGTTCTTTCCTATTTGCCATCATCTCTAGCACTACTTACAAAATTATTACTTTAACCATCATCACTATTATAATTGCCAACACCACCACCACCACCACCACCATTATCACTACCACTATTACAACCACCACTACCACCAACACCACCACTACCACCAACACCACCACTATCTTCTTCAGCAAGTGACCATAACCCTGCCATCACCAATATCCTTAAAAAGTTGAAGCTAATGGAGGAGGAGGAGGAGGTGTAGGAGGATTAGGAGGAGGAGGAGGAGGAGGAGGAGGAGGAGGAGGAGGAGGAGGATTAGGAAAAGGAGGAGGAGGAGGAGGAGGAGGGGGTGGAGGTGTATTAGGAGGAGGAAGAGGAGGAGAGGTGTATCAGGAAGATTAGGAGAGGGTGGTGTATTTGGAAAAGAAAGGGAGAGAAGGAGGAGGGGGAAGAGGAAGGGAGAGAAGGAGGAGCGGGGAGAAGCAGCGGAGGAGAATATATGATAAATAAATGGAAATGTGAAGGAGAGGCAAAAGAATGAGAACAAATAAATAGAAAGGAATGAAAAGAAAAAGAAAATATTTAATGACCAAAAACAAAAATTTAAAAGAAAATATAAAAATGTGGATAAACAAAGGAACTGGCTGATGAGGAAGGAGGAGGAGGAGGAGGAGGAGGAGGAGGAGGAGGAGGAGGAGGAGGAGGAGGAGGAAGAGAAGTAAGAAGAAGAGGAGGAAGAGAGGAAAAGAAGTAAGAAGAAGAGGAGGAAGAGAGGAAAAGAAGTAAGAAGAAGAGGAGGAAGAGAGGAAAAGAAGTAAGAAGAAGAGGAGGAAGAGAGGAAAAGAAGTAAGAAGAAGAGGAGGAGGAGGAGGAGGAGGGAGTTAGGAGAAGGGGGGGATGGAGGAGGAGGAGGAGGAGGGAGTTAGGAGAAGGGGGGGATGGAGGAAGAGAGGAGGGAGAAAAATCTATGCTAGCAACAGACGAGGAGGAGGAATATGAAGAGAGGTGAGATGGACGAGACATGGACGAGAAAACAATGAGTAAAAGTTCTCGTCTTTCTTCATTCTCAAAGGCGAAATTTACCTTCCTTCTTCCTTCCCTCGTCACTCTTATTATTCCTTCCCTCTTCACTCTTACTATTCCTTCCTTCTTCCTTCCCTCTTCACTCTTATTATTCCTTCCTTCTTCCTTCCCTCGTCACTCTTATTATTCCTTCCTTCATCCTTCCCTCGTCACTCTTACTATTCCTTCCTTTTCCTTCCCTCGTCACTCTTACTATTCCTTCCTTCTTCCTTCCCTCGTCACTCTTATTATTCCTTCCTTCATCCTTCCCTCGTCACTCTTATTATTCCTTCCTTCATCCTTCCCTCGTCACTCTTACTATTCCTTCCTTCTTCCTTCCCTCGTCACTCTTACTATTCCTTCCTTCATCCTTCCCTCGTCACTCTTACTATTCCTTCCTTCTTCCTTCCCTCGTCACTCTTATTATTCCTTCCTTCATCCTTCCCTCGTCACTATTCCTATTTCCTGTTCATTTCTTCCCACTGACACTCTCTTACTTCCATAAAAAAAAAAAACTTTCCAAATACACTAACCACTTCCTAACCTCTCCACAAACTGCCTATTCCACAATCATCTCCTTTTACCTTCCCTTCTTCTCCACATTCTTCCTGTTCTCAATAAGCCTCTCTTTCTCTTACTCCTTCCCTCTCCACCAACTGCCTGTTCCCATCATCCCCTCTTTCCCTCCCTTCCTCTTCACATTGTTTCTTTTCTCCCTCCCTTTCCACAACCTGCCTACCACCAAATCTGATTCCCTCCTCCTCCTCCTCCTCACATTCTTTCTGTTCTCCATAAGTCTCTCTGTCACCCTTCCTCTCCACACCCTGCCTATCCACATCATCCCCTCTTTCCCTCCCTTCCTCTTCACATTTTTTCTGTTCTACATAAGCCTCTCTTTCCCCTTCCTTCACAACCTCCCTAACACTAAACCTGATTCCATCCTCTACCTCCTCCCTCACTCTCCTCATCCAACCAGCCAACCAACCCACCCACCAAACGTCCCTCTCCACCAAGCTTCTCTGGTCTGTCCCTCCTGTGTTATTATAAACTTTATACTGGCTTCACTCCTGGTTTGGTTAGAGTAGGTAAGGTTAGATTCGGTGATTGCAATAATTGGATAAGATGACCTTGGTAAATGAGACTATCTTAGAGGATATTCTATGGTTAGTTTTATCGCTACAGCTCAAGCGTCATTATGAGTTTTTTTTTGTGGTTCATCCCCAAGAGCAAGGGGATGAGTCAGTATACAGTTCGTAATAATGCCTCCCTTGCCTCCCTCCCCTCCCCCCCCCCCCACTAATGCAGTCAGTCCCGTTAGCTCTACCTTGACGTGTGTTTGAGTGGAGTGATTGGGTTGGCAACGAAATGAGCTTTAAGGGGTTTATGGTCCATCTTCCCTTTCTCTAACCATCCAATTCTATCACTTCTCTCCTTCCTTTCCATCACAACATTTTTCTGGGCGATGCCTCCCTCTTCTTTCTCCTGGTTATGAAGAAAATCAGTCTTGAGTGAATTAGAAGACTACTGTTATCTCTAAACCATAATACAGAGCAGATATCTATTCATTTACTGAGGTACTTATTGGTTTCCTGCCTATAAGGACCCTTTGTTCGTGTATGAGAATTAGAAGGTTTTGCTGATTTCTCCTGACCATGCCACGAAACACGCTCCTACCATTCCGGTGGTGTTTCGTGGCAGCATTTGAAGGACACATTTACCTTCAACTTTCTGACTACATCACAGGGTTCCATAATTTGGAGGAATCAAGAACACATCAAGAACACTTTACCCTCTTCGGTCAGCCTGTTCTAACAATGATTATTTGAACTTCCCTCATATTCTTCTCCATTTCCTTTCATCTCTACCACCCTTCACCTTTCCTTTCCACCTTGTAACTTCCTCCAACCATCCTGTCTGAAATACGTTCTCACATCACTAGGAGATTAGTTCTCACACGAGGAGGCCAAAGTAATTTCATCTGTCTTGTCGTATGAACTTAGTTGAGGTTAATTGGAAGAGACTTTCCTTTTGATATATTAATGAAAATGAAGATTAAAGGCTTACTGTCCTCACCTGTAAGAATAACCGAGTAAGAGATATCCAAAATCATGTCCAATTTCGTTCGAGATGCCTAGACACAATGCATTTCAATGAACATAGGTCGAAGTATGGGTAAAAGATGTATGAAGGTAGAGTAACAGTAAATTATTCCATTAGGGAGCTACACATAAAACAAGTGAGGCTGAGATACTTGACGAGTGTTGCATGTTATTTTAAGGGGAGCATGCATTCATTGAGAGAGTTTAGAGTAGCAATGTCTACTGTGACAGCGACATAGTGGAATTGTTGAACCATTTTTCCAGCCCTCTGTGTCCCTGTTCACCCAGCAGTAAGAGCAAGGATTGTAACCATGTAGGCTGGGGGAAGATGTGTTGATGTAACAAGACTGACTGCCTTAATGACCAATTACATCACGAGTCAATAGGCATAAAGCCCAATAATATTTTTTTTCTTTAAATAAACTAGTTCTTAAATCACCACCAGTCTTTACTTCCTTGCCTTCCCCTATTCTAATAAAGAGAACAGGCAAGCAAGTAAATAAGAACAGACAAACCAACACTAGGAGGGTAAGGCAAGAAAAAGAGACTTACTGAATTAGCAGCATCTAATACTTACAGAAAATGGTCAGTAAAGGTTGACAGGTGAAAAGGAAAAAATGACCACTCTATCCATATTGTCTGTGTACGAATTCTTTTGGCCAACCGTACATTTAATTTGTCCCAACTTTGCCCCTGCCACCACGCCTACTTCCCACCTACGAGTACTAATTACTCTTTGAGGTTGGTGACTTCCACGGGTCTTCAGCCAACTCTTGATAATTTTTTTTTTTTTTTTTTTTTTTTTTTTTTCTGAAGCTGATCCGGTATTCGCAAAGCACCGTAGAGTTTGAAATGGTTTGTATATTTACATTACTGACCTCACCATGGTGTTTCAGGCTTATTTCGAAGCATTGAATAGTTTGTTATGCTATTAATATGAGCTTATAATGTGATTTGGAAGCCGTGTCGGGTTCTATATTGTCTTTACCATGAATGAACGCTTACGAACAAAATATTACTTAAGAATGAACTATGGTTTTATTTTAATAGGCCTACCTGCCCAGAGAATTAATCCTGATCGACTGTTCGCTGTTACTACTGATAAAAATGACAATGATGATGATGATAACGATAATTCTATGCATATAAACAAATTATATAATACTGTAATTCTAATTCTCTCTTTACAGGAATGGACATTGGCATACAAACGGTACAGCTCTTCCCAAAGGTACAGTAACGGGGTACCATAACATTTTTGTCGATGCATCCAGGTGTTGATTTAATTATTCAGGCTTTCATTGATTTTTTATTTTATTATTATTATTCAGAGGCAGCTTTTATAAGAATTTTAGAGGGGTATGTACTGTACGGTTGGCCACAGGAGTTCGTACACAGGCTAATGATTATTATTATGACAGTAGATATGATTATATTCTTTGATTATGGGACCCCGTGATGTAGTAAACAAAATATTGATGGCTTTTGATTCCTCCTGACCATGCCACGAAACAAACTCCTTCCATAATTATAGGTGGTGTTTCGTGGCAATATTTGAGGGGTACATTTTATCTTCAATTTTCTGACTATACCACAGGGTCACTTAGATAAAAGTCTCTTGAAGAAGGATATAATTACTGAAGGTGAGAGAGATAAAATCCAACACAAAGTCAAATACAGGAAACATACAGACAATTATTACATGATGCATAAAGACATTGACAAGTTAATGTGCAAAATAGGTACTCAGTGTTGGGTGAATTGCAGTACAAAAGATTCCTAAAACTTGGCCAGGAAGCAATGTCATAATAAATTCTATAACCTTTACGATTTGTGAGAAAATAAGTAGGGTAGGGCTAAATTTCTCAATGTCTAAAGTTTGCTTCCCGTACTTATTTAATTTACCTGACAGAACACACCAGAAATACACGTATTCCATTTCTTGATCAAAATTACAGGGTTTCTTTTTACTATTGACGTCCCAAGATTGGAGAAATATACTTTAGATTGTTCAAGAACTACAATTATACAGAGACAGTCCAGTATTGGTAAATCTGGAGCATCTGAATCCTTCAAACAATTCCAAGCAACAGGTCACCATTATTTTAGTCAATCCGGTCCTGTTTCCTGGCATATTTTAGAGGAATCAAGGCATTACGATGTACCAAAAGTGTATTCTCCACCCTAACAATTATATTATGTCTCTGTTGCACAATACGGATCAATGTCATATGAAATAGCTCGTCATCTCAACGCTAAAAGTCATATTCATGTAAAAATGATTTGAAGTGGGTCTTTTGAAATGTTGGAATCATATCGGTGGAATATTTGACACCTGTCCAGTTTCAAGGAATATGCAGGTATGTTTGCTCGGTAACATTATTGATCAAATCTATATAGAAATATACCTATTCTTAAGGGACCATGAGATGTAGTCAGAAAATTGGAGATAAAAGATTTGAGATATATCAATCAATCAATCACGGTCTAAGTATATACTGAGTGGTTAGTTTTCTGGACTAGTAACCTAGAAGTCGGGAGATTGATTCCTCTCAATGGTATGTACTAATAGGGGATCTGTTTCGTGGCAGAGTTTGAAGGAATCAGAGACATCCCATTTCACCAACAAAAAATTATCACCATAAATACTTTTCACATCAGTTTAACCGATCATGACAAACTAATAACTATAGCGACGTGCCACGAAAAACTTTGTTTCTGGAAATCAACCTATTCTAAAACTGAAGAAATGAACAAGTGAAAAATAAACTTGGTTACTATAATATAAACAAACGAGGTAAAACCCATGGAAAACTAATGTAATGCTTATAAATTAGGGTAAACATGCAAATAGGCAATGTAATTTATAAATTATTTGTGATTTGATAAGAGTATTATTTGTTGAAACATTAATAACGTTACAAAGCCTGCATCACAATATTCAACATTTAATATGGATCGGACTAAGAGCATATGCATAAACTGGGCATTACATTATACAGCGAGGTCGTGTGTACAGTTGGGCTTTGCCTGGTAATCTATTTGTTATTTAGTCAGTGATTTAATGGAGGAGATTTATAGTCAAACGTAATGTAACCTCAGGCTTTGAAATTTCCAGGGCCTCTCCACAACAGCAAATTATTTTAATATTATATTAATGGGAAGCAGATGTACAGTCGATCAGAAAAATATCGCGTAGGTGCATGGGGTCCGATGGTCATTCATTATTCTGGCAGTACTGCAATGAATGGTCAGCCAAGTGACTCAGTGATTATAACAACATATCTAATATTAATGTTGTTTTGTTGTTACATAGTCTGACATTTTCTATATGTTACAAACCGTCGATAAAAACAACAGTGTGTGTACGAATTATTGTGGTTAATAGTTACAAATCATCAGACGTACCATACCGTATGTCAAATGGTCTTCTAAAATAATTCTAAAAATGACTTAATTTGTAAAGTTTTATCATATTAAGTGTGGGAAACATGGAGCAGGTGCCAGGGGTAAAAACAGGGCAACTAATTCACAGGGAAACTTTTATAGCTAATAATTGCAGTTACAAGCATCCGGCAGCAATATTACCGTAAAAGTTATTGCCGATACAACACAATATTATTATGAAATGAACACGTGGCAGTAATGGGATGAGGAGGGTGGGGTACCTCTCTCTCTCTCTCGCTCTCTCTCTCTCTCTCTCTCTCTCTCTCTCTCTCAATCACCTTCCAGGGGCGCCTTATACCTTGGCAGTTGCGGAGACTAATATCTATCTATCAATCAATCAATCACTCAATCAATCAATCAATCATACCCCAAGACAAATACACTCCAACCTTTATACCCAAGGGACAGTATTTATTTATCAAACCTTTCAAAATTCGCACTTGTTCGTATGGTTGCATTACTGAGGTCTCCAAAACTCTTCAGCCAGTGTTCAACATTTCGAAGCAGTGACCCATTTTCCTCCTTCTGAAGTACTGTACGAATCTATGTTATGGTTTCAAAGCAGTGTTGGGTTCTAGACTTTGCCATGAATGAACGTTTACGAACAAACTTTTAGCATAGGAGTGAACATTACGTCGACCCTAACTGAATATATGCTTGCAGAAACCCCGAATAATGTTTCTCCCTCTGGCGGTAGTGGTGCACATTAACTTGAACCAGGCGTCTCTAGTTAACTCTTTTTTTATATTTGGATAAATTGTTGGGACATGTTGCTCGTGACAAATTGACCTATTGGGGAGGGAGGAAGAGAAAGAAAGAGGAAAGGGAGGGAGCTAGTAAGGGAGGGAGGGAGCTAGTAAGGGAGGGAGGGAGAGAAGGAGGGAGGGAGAGAAGGAGGGAGAGAGAGAAGGAGGGAGCAAGGGAGGGAGGGAGAGAAGGAGGGGGAGGGAGAGGGAGAGAAGGAGGGAGGGGAAGGAGCTAGGGAGGGAACTAGGGAGGGAGGGAACTAGGGAGGGAGGGAGGGAGGGAGGGAGGGAGGGAGAGAGAGAGAGAGAGAGAGGGAGGGAGGGAGGGAAGGGCAGAGATTAGCAGGCACGCAAACTGACAGAGGCAGTGAAAGACGGACAAAGAAACAGAGAAAGATACAAAAATAAAAGGTATAGAGGAGGAGGTAGGCTAGTTAGAGAGTCAGGGAAAGTGAGGACTAGAGGGAAAATGAAATAGGAGTGTGGGAATACTATAGATAAGAGGAATATTCACAACATGAGGAAGAAATATTATTCATGAAGCAAACTATACACACACGTGAACAACAAACATATATTCAGTTGCAGAGAGCTAGGGGTTGGGAATGAGAAAAGAATATTGTGCCTTTTGTCAGCCAAATATGCAAACAACATATATATACGGTACATAGTTTCTTCAGGTTGTGATGACGGTTCCTGTTGTTCCTATTTTCAGACTATATGTGTGTGTGTGTGTGTGTGTGTGGTTCTCTACATTTTGTTTATAGTTATCGATATGTTGTGTGTTAATTTTTTCATGCTGCTTTTCTTTACTCGTAGTACTGTATTTAATTTGTGCTTTTGCTGTTGTAATATCTGTTATGTATTTCATTATTTGTTATCAAAGCAGAGACATAAAGCAGAGACATACAGTTGTCAGCAATTATAACTGGTACAGGAGAAGAGGTATGACAACGAAGACTGTACCAGTTATAAGTGGTGGCAACTGTACACTCTCAACCCAAAATATGTATATATCCAGGCTTGCTACGAATAGCCTGATCGAACATCAAGCGAACTCACTCAAGTAAATAATTATGAAACAGGATAAGCGTTGTAATTGGTTCACTAATGTGTCACATGATTCGAACCTTCAACAAGATCTGTATACAAATTTTGGATTACGAGTGTATAGTAACGTGCCTGATATCAAGTAGCATCAGTCCCTCCAAAGCTAAGGATTCACTTTCCAGTCTGTCTTTCATCAATCACTCGGTTATTCTTTTGGTGCTTGCTTTTCAGGAGAGTTTTTTGTTATTTTTCATACGCCAGTCTCTTCCTCCATCCATCTTGCCCTCTGTCACCCGCCTACCTCTAGTTCCCCCCTTCCCCTTCCCCTTCCCCTGCTCACTCTCTTCCCTCCTTAGCACCTTTCCCCAACTTCCCTTCACTGCCATATTTTACCCTCTCCCCCTCTCTTTCTCTCCTTCTTAACCCTTTCCCTCTTCCTCTATTCTGTTACTGTCCCATCTTACCCTCTCACACTCTCTTTCTCTACTCCTCCTTCCCCTTTCCCTCTTCTAATCCCCTTTTCCTATCCCTCTACTCTGTTTCTGTCCCATCTTTCCCTCTCTGCCTCTCCTACTTACTCCCTCTTCATCCTTATTCCTAGTTTGTTGTTCCTTCATATATTTAATCCTTCCTTGTCCCATCCTACCTCCTATCTTTCCCTGTCTCATTGTACCCTTCAATCCTGTTTCCCAGTCCCATCTTACCCTCTAATCCAATCCCTTCCTGCCCCATCTTATCCTCCAATCCAATCCTTACCAGCCCGTCCCACCCTCTCCAATCCTATCCATCCCTGCCTCATCTTACCCTCCAATCTTGTTTCCTTGTCCCATCTTACCAACCAATCCTATATTTCCCCGTTCCATCCTGCCCTTCCATCCTGCCCCTTATCGTCTTACCCTCCACTTTCCAGCCGGCATGATGCCAGGAACACATCTCGTCCAAAACTGTGACTTTACTGATGTCGTAAGTTGCCTTGTAACTGGACGAGTGTACAGTCACCACCATTAACAAGTATTTATGTGTGTTTCCGAGTACCTAGAGACAGTAAACAACTACACAATAAAATGAGTATTCATGTGTGCTTCGAGTAGATAGAAACAGTAAACAAATACACAATAAAATGAGTATTCAAGTGTGCTTCGATTAGATAAAAACAGTAAACAAATACACAATAAAATGAGTATTCGGGTGTGCTTCGACTAGATAAAAACAGTAAACAAATACACAATAAAATGAGTATTCAAGTGTGCTTCGAGTAGCTAGAAACAGTAAACAAATACACAATAAAATTCCCATTGGAAATAGCTCGTTGGTTAATTGGACTGTTCAAAACTTCAACCCAAACTGTATACATATTAGTGCTCGTAAATGTACAGTATTATGTTTTGTAGAACTATGTCCAAACTTGCATATAATATCAATATGTAGTTGGACAATCATTAATTATTATATGTAGATAAGCTGTTAAGGGACCCTGTAATGTAGTCAGTAAAATTGGTGATAAATGAGTCCTTCAAATCTTGCCACAAAACATCCTTTCTAATGGAAGAAGGTTGTTTCGTGTCAAGGTCAGCTGGAATCAGAAGCCTCCAATTTTCAAACACGATCACCGGGTATATTTATGAGATTGATAATGTGGTAGTATCAGAAACATAAATTTAATTAACTTCCTTTGATAATACTTAGTCGCAGTTTGTATTTTGCATGAGTAAATTGAAGTGTATTTAATTTGACAGCGTTTTAAGGTTGTTTCGTAATATTTTTCGTTAGTCTTGATGTACAGTTAGGAGAACTAATAAATATACAGCTTTGGTTGAAGGTTTGAAAAGTCCAATTCACCAACTAACTCATTCCAATGGTGATATTACTGTGCATTTACCTACAGTCGGCCTCAGAAATTCGTATACACCATTGTAACATCAAGAATTCGTAACAACTAGAAATTTATATACATAAATTTCCTAACACCAATTTTTTTTTTATATTGATGTTTATTTTTATGTTTTTATATGATTTTTGTTTATGTAATGTTGATAGGTTAATACTTGAATCAATCAGAAGAACAATAAGTAAGTGAATAATAAATACAGTATGTGAATAAATAAATACAGTATATGAATAATAGATACCACTTTTAACCAATGTCATGTGTACGAATTCCTGAGGTCGACTGTACATCAGCTGGGGCTTCGTGTGAATAATGACTTAACCCTTAAATCGTCAGGGTTCAATTCTCAACTTTTTATATCCTAATTGAGTCAGAGTTGGGTAAGCTGATTTATAACCTGAAACGCAGCCAAGTTAATGTGCGTCATTACTTACATCAATCTTTCTACGACTTTGTGGTGGTGAGTTGCGTCTCAGAGTGCGTCAAAATCTGATTAGTAAATTAGGTCGTAAGTTGCGTCATAATATACGGCGGTGCATCGTAACTTGCCTTGAAAACTTGAGTCGTAACTTGAGGTAGAGAGTTGCGTCATAAAACCGAGGCGACGGAGGGGCCATGCATTTTCTCACAAGCGGTAGTATTTTTTATGTCTGAATTTCCAGGCGTCCCTTTTATGCCTTCCTCCTCCACTACTACTACTACTCTTACTACCACTACTACCATTACTACTACTACCGTACTACCATTACAACTACTACTACCATTACTACTACTACCACCATTACTACTACTACCACCACCATTACAACTACCACCACCATTACAACTACTACTACCATTACTACTACTACTACCATTACTACTACTACTACCATTACTACTACTACTACCATTATTACTTCTACTACTACTACCACCACCACCATTACAAATACTATCACCATTACTACTACTACTACTACTACAACACTTTTCTCTTTTCCTTTTGTTCTCTATTTCTTTATATTATTTTTTTTCTTCTTCGTTTCTAGGCATGTTTATTTCATTATCCCTTTTTTTGTTTCTATGCATATTTATTATTTGTCCTCTTCATGCATAATTATTCACTTTTATTCACTGATTTTCCCTTTCTGTTTTGATCTGCATTTTCTCTTCTCCTTTACTTGAATTTCTTTTATGTTTATCTCCTGACGTCCTCTTTCATTCACCCTTTTCATTTCCTCCTGTCCTTCCTCACCATCTTCTTTTCTCTTCTCTCTTCCAAATATATATTGTATTTCCCTTTCTCTTTTTATTCCATCTACTTTTTTTTTTGGTTCCGTTCTTTCTCTATTCTCTTGTGTACTTCCCCCCTCCCCCCTTCCCAGTATCCCTGCTTGTCAAAAAAAAAAAAAAAAAAAAAAAAAAAAAAAATGGCGAGTTCACATTTCCAACTGTCCCTTTTATTTTCATCTGTTACCTGTTGTGTTTACTGTCCCACTTCTCAATCATCTTTTTTCTCGGACGCCATATGACCTCGCTGTTGCGGCGGCGCCTAATATCAATCAATTGGTCAACCCCGTCGCCTTGTTCTCTCTCTCTCTCTCTCTCTCTCTCTCTCTCTCTCTCTCTCTCTCTCTCTCTCTCTCTCTCTCTCTCTCTCTCTCTCTCTCTCTCTCTCTCTCTCTCTCTCTCTCTCTCTCTCTCTCTCTCTCTGTATCTCACGTCAGAGTAATTTTCTCAGGCTGTTTCTCATTGTCCTTGCCCATCCCCCACTCCCCTTTCCCACTCCCCCTTCCCACTCCCCCTTCCCACTCACTATTCCACCTCCCACTCCCACCACTCTTCCACCACCCCATCATCTATCTTCTCTCTCTGTCATAGTCTCTTTTCTTGTTTATCTGCTTTTCCTTACTTCGCTTTTTAACATTTCATACTTATATCATTCATACTTTCATCCATCATTCATACTTTCATCATTCATACTTTTTAACATTCATACTTTTAAACATTCATACTTTTTAACATTCATACTTTTTAACATTCATACTTTTAACATATCAAACTTTCATCATTCATACTTCTCCTGTCTCTATTACTTCCTCCTCGTAAAGGGGAATAATACACTTTGGGTTTGGTGCATTGGAGTGCCTTGATTCCTCCAAAGTATACCACGACACAGGACCCGATGAATAAATATAATGGTCGCTTGTTGATTGAAAGTGTTTGGGGGAATCAGTAGCTCCAGAGATAACAACACTGTCTCTCCCTTAAAAAGCCTCTATTGTTGTTGTTTTTTTTCATCCTCTTTTATTTATCTTCTCGTTTCTTCTTCCTTCACTTCTAACATCTGCTTCCAAATCTTTACCTATCTTTGACTAGGGACCCGTGATGTAGTCAGACATTAGAGGTAAACGAGTCCTTCAAATACTGCCACGAACACACACACACACACACATACATGTATATAGAAGAAGCTACCTTGTTTCGTGGCATGGTCAGGAGGAATCGAGAAGCCACCACAATTCTCATACCACCATCATCAGGTTCCTTCCGTGATTTTCCATTTATTTTTTTTACTTTCATTTTCTTCTCTTTTATTCCACTTTCTCTCACTAATTCCCTTCCTCGTGACTTCATGTTCCTCTTTCCTTCTCCCCCCCCCCCTCTGCCCCTTCCTCCCCCTTCCGTTCCCCTGTAATGTTTCTCGGCCACAACATCGACCCTGCCACACCATTATTATCTTACTCTGCCACCACCATTCTTACTCTGCCACCACCATCCACCCCTTTATTTTCCCAGTGGGCTACGAATAGGGTACAGCCACAATCAATATCCAGCCACAATTTCCTTCCATCATGCAAATAAATCAGTATAATTTCAAAATATTACCATACAACCCCTTATGTCAACTCAACCCCCCCCCCCCCCAATTATTATTATTATGAGGTGGTGCAAAATCATACACGAGTTGTTCTTTATTACCAAGATATTTACTATGATGGAAGGAAAGTGTCGGTGGATATTTGATACGCGTAACTATAGTCTAACCTGTCTATACTTTGCTTTTCAATCCCATCCTTCATCCCTATATGCTTTTCAATCCCCAACCTTCATCCCTATATGCTTTTCAATCCCCATCCTTCATCCCTATATGCTTTTCAATCCCCATCCTTCATCCCTATGCTTTCCGTGGCCCAATCCTTATCCCTTACTATATCTTCGGTGTTATTCTGTTCTCCCTACCACCTTCCTCTAAGCCAGAACATTCGTCAAATAACTGTCGGGAAAAAGTTTCTTAATGAAAATAGTCTAGGCGTCGACCTTTGTGCCGGTCTGTAACCCCAACCCACACTTCTAATAAACCATTCTTATATCTTATTTAAACACTCTCCACCTGGAATCCATAACTGTTGTTAATGTTGTATTGCATTACTGTTGTTACTGTTGTATTGCATTACTGTTACTGTTACTGTTGTATTGCATTACTGTTACTGTTGTATTGCATTACTGTTACTGTTGTATTGCATTACTGTTACTGTTGTTACTGATATATTACATTACTGTTACTGTTGTATTGCATTACTGTTATATTACATTACTATTATTGCCTCAAGGGAGTAATAGACTTTTTTGGTACTCTACAATTCCTTGATTTTTCAAAGTATTCTTGAGACAGGATCAGATCAACAAAAGTAATGGATACCTGTTGCTTAGAATAGTTTGGGAAATCAGTTGCTCCAGATTTACCAACTCTGTAATTCCATTTAATTATTATCGTAGTTGATAGGCATAAAAATTCAATATAAAAATGAGGGCTACTGTATTGCATTTTCAATCCAATGATATAATTCGATTCGACTTAAATGGTATTACATTTTCGTTGAATTGAAAGTTACCGATTCCTCCAAACTATGCTGTAATAATAGTCAACCTTTAACTAGATAAATGTAGTCAGAAAATGGAAGTTAGCGAGTCCTTCAAACATTATCCCGAAAGTTTTTCAATCCAAGCTTGGAGTTATTAGTATAGGTATATATACATTTCACTGACAAGATGATATAGTATTTCCAGAGGCCAGAATTGTAGCCCAATCCATCTCCCTTTATCCTAGGTCACTTCTCCAACCCAATTCTGCTATCTAGCTTAGCATTACAAGGTAACTCAATTAGGACCATCTACCCAACACTGCCTTACCTCGGTATTGACTCAGTTCGTCTCCATTCCTCCATCTCACTTCACAGGATTCTCTCATATACAGGGGGCTTCAAAAATACACCAATAAACTTTGAGGACCAGTTTAGTAGTGGATAAGGAACTCCAGTTATTCTATGGCGTTTCTTTCTATAAATGTGTATTTATGGAGACATACAACAATATATACGTTATGTGGTGCAACAGAGATGTGGCCCAGATGTGCGCTGTACAGTCGTGGACATAAGTTTCAATACATATATGGATAACTTAAACCAAATTGCTTTCTAATCTTTTTCAAGTCCCCATGTTATGATGTTATTGTTTTAAAATTGTTTTAATTGCTATAACATTAATTAGAAACTTTCCCAGCTAACGAACAAAAGGAAGCTACCAAACGATTATTATGAATCACCCCAATGTGGATGATTATCATTGTCCGTGACTGTACATCTATAACAATGATATACAGCCTTGTGTGTAACAATAATAAAATAACAATATGATGTACGGTACTTATGAGGTAATGTACGAGGGAATGTGGAGTGAACCGCAATTTAACATTATTATCAACATGGTTCAAAGGACGTCTCATAGAAGCCAAAGTCAGCGTCAGGTTCCGAACACTACAGGGTCTCTTGTCATTGCTTATGGAGGGGAGGGGAGGGGAGGTATGAGTGGGGAAGGGAAGGGAAGGGAAGGGAGGGGAAGGGGAGGGGATAGGGTGGGTAAGAGGAGAAGGGGGTGTGAAGGCGTCAGTGTTGGGAGTGCATGTGTTAAGTGTGTTTACTCTGCCTTGGAGATGCTAACAGATTTTAGTTAATGCCTTATATCTCTTACAGAAGACTTTGGTTTAGTTTGCAATGCGTAATTCATTCAGAAATATCCTGCTGTATATTCCCGACCTTTGATATTCGGCCAGATGTATTATGGTGTATAAAAGTTCCTTCCCTCAGACAGCCACAGTGTAGCATAGCACCAGTGATTCCAATAACTAAGTAACAGAAGTGTGATGACAATCTGTGCCTTGTGATGACAATATGTGCCTTGTCATGAGAACCACAGGTAATTTAGTCATATTGTGGCTGATGAAGGAGTGAACTTGTGTACGTACTCACCACAGTACCCTGCGTCAGCCAGACCTCTTCCTTATCTAGCAGCTGTATTGATCTCAGCCATACGGACGTCGCCAGCTTAGGAAAAAGCTTAGTACATAATATATATATGTACCCAGGCCTTATTCTCTCTCTTGATATATATATATATATATATATATATATATATATATATATATATATATATATATATATATATATATATATATATATATATATATATATATATATATATATATATATATATATTTATTTATTTATTTATATATATATCCCGAATCAACTCTTTATTCCTATTTATCCTTTTTTTACTTTATATTTCTCTTTATAAGCTTCTTACACCAAGAATTTAATCTCGTTGGCAACTCTGGGGGCGGATCAGATCAGTTTCAATTAAGCTCCATCATTTTTAATTTGGCAAAAAGTGTACTGGCTCCCTAATATTTTATTTTTTTCCTTTCTTTTCTGTCAATGTAATGCAATCCAAGACACGTTGCACCACAAATGTAGCAGCGAGTTACTGTACTTATCTGCTATTTATAAACCGTGAAGTGTACGCGAAACGTATATCTAAAGTCATACTACTTATACAGAAATCAGTGAATTTTTACCTGGATTATGGGGACAAAGAGAGAAAGAGAAACAAAGACAGAGAGAGAGAGAGAGAGAGAGAGAGATGAGAGAGAGAGAGAGAGAGAGAGAGAGAGAGAGAGAGAGAGAGAGAGAGAGAGAGAGAGGAGAGAGAGAGAGAGAGTTACATAGTGATTCTCCAAACTATCCCAGGAAAACAAATCGCCTCAATGTTAGAAATATATGATGTGTTTTATGATATAGTTAAGGACCCTGAGACCATGTATGGAAATTAAAGGCTTCTTTCTGATTCCAACATTACCATGCCATGAAACAAACTCCTTCCATAAAGGTGGTGTTCGTGGTAATAATTGAAGGCCTCATTTAAATCTCCAATGATCTGACGACATCACAGGGTCCTTAAAACAACTTAATGGAGTTTATCGGTTAGTGGTGAATTGGAAGGTTAATGACTTCAAGCAATACCGCAGAATAATATTACCTCAGTATACTAACAGGATTCTATTTTACCGCCTATTGTTTGTGGAATAAGTAAACCTTCTTTCACTGACCAGAAATTACCCCCATAAAGAATTCAAGCTTCCACAGTTCTTCCATCAATAGCGTTAAGAAGGAAAGCGAAGAGTATTGAAGTTAATAATAATAATAAGAGGTCTTCAAATGCAATACGAGATGCTATGTTATATTAGGAGTGAAGAGATCCTTGGTGATACGTGACCAGAGAAATTGTTTCGTTGCGGCAATGTGGCGTTAACGTATATTATAAGACTCGTGAAGTGACTGTAGACTTTAATGAGACTGTGGGAACGAGATGGTGTATGTGTCATGAAAGGCAGAAGAGAAATGAGATTATAGAGTGACAGAAAAATTAGGGAAGAGAGGGGGAAAAAACCAGATGGGAGGGATAGAAAATAGGAAGGATAATCACCAAGCATATATATATAGAAGTAAAAAAATAAATAAAAGGAACTTGATTTAATGGGACAAATAGAAGATGAATGCAATGGAAGGGAAAGATATATTGGAAAACTTTTATTAAGAGGGAAGTAAAGATATTGTATGTAAGTGGTGTGTGTGTGTGTGTGTGTGTGTGTGTGTGTGTGTGTGTGTGTGTGTGTGTGTGTGTGTGTGTGTGTGTGTGTGTGTGTGTGTGTGTGTGTGTGTTAAATAAAGATATACCATTGTAAACTAAATTGAAGGAAAAAAATAGAGAATGAAGTTGGAGAAAGAAGGAGTAAGCGTTGATAAGAAAGGATAAGAAGAGAGATTTAGAGAAGAGAAGCTAAGATTGGAAAGATGGAGAGAAGAAAGATGGGGAAGAGAGGGGAAAGAGAGGGGAAGGAAGGGGAAGGGGAGGGGAAGGGGAAGGGTGAAGGGGAAAGAGGGGAAGGAAGGTACGGGAGAGGAAGGAAGGTACGGGAGAGGAAGGAAGGGAGGAATGGGGAAGGAGGGAAGGAAATGGTAAAGAGGGGAAGGAAATGGTAAAGAGGGGAAGGAAGGGTATGGGAGATCGAGGAAGGAAAGGAAGGAAGCGGGAGGGAGGGGAAGGAAGGAAGCGGATGGGAGGGAAAAGAAGGGGAAGAATAGAGGGGAAAGAAGGCGACGGCATGGAAGGACTAGAGGGACATAAAGACCAGGTTCCAGTACATTACCAGTGAGGGACAGAGAGAGAGAAAGAGAAACAAAGACAGAGAGACAGTGAGACAGAGAGACAGTGAGAGAGAGAGAGAAAAGAAAACGAGAGGGAGAGAAATAAAAAGAGAGGGAGAGAAATAAAAAAAGAGGGAGAGAAATAAAAAGAGAGAGGGAGAGAAATAAAGAGAGAGGAGAGAAAGAAAAAGAAGAGAGGGAGAGAAAGAAAAAGGAGAGGAGATAAGAAAAAGAGAGAGGGAGAGAAAGAAAAAGAGAGAGGGAGAGAAAGAAAAAGAGAGGGAGAGAAAGAAAAGAGAGAGGAGAGAAAGAAAAAGAGAGAGGGAGAGAAAAGAAAAAAGAGAGAGGGAGAGGGAGGGAGAAGACGAGAGGGAGGGTTGGTATCAGGAGTCAAGAGTGGTAAGGCCCGTAATTTTAAAACATTTGAGGGCCCTAACTGGAGCTCTATGAACCCTCCAAATAATCCAGGCCACAGAACGCTTCAGTGTTTCTAATAGGGAATATGTTGCCTGGAGTAGTTTGGAGAATTCATAGAGCTCCAGTAAGGGCCCTCAAATTTTT